>UELV01004602.1:0-12493 GCA_900490015.1 Megastigmus stigmatizans | reverse complement strand
AGCTCGTTTATCGCTACTGCTTCCCCTTAACCAAGATTATATTATATTGAAAATGGTAGAAATTTCATATTGGTAGATTCGTCTTAAAAAAATATAATTTAATAAAAGTACTTTTATTTAATGTTTTTCCAATGAAATGAATTATTTACGAAACTGTTTGCTAATAATTATGCCATTTTCTGCACTATTCTAAGTTTTTTAAATTTACATTTTTATTTATTTTTAATTATATGTTAATAGCTATTGGACGCCTATGTGAAAAATGTGATGGTAAATGTGTTATCTGTGATTCGTATGTCAGACCCTGTACATTAGTTAGGATATGTGATGAATGTAACTATGGTTCATATCAAGGACGATGTGTGATATGTGGAGGACCTGGTGTATCTGATGCTTATTACTGTAAAGAATGTACAATTCAAGAAAAGGATGTAAGTATATACGTTTACTTATACTAAATTATACACAATGTCTATTCGCATAATAATTATGTTGATGATAAGTTATCTGTACTTTACAATATACAAGAGAAATTGTAAGGTATAGAAATTTTAAAAGAACTTATTTAAAGGAAAGTTCTAAGATATCAAGTTTAAAATTATATAAATTTTACTTTGTGTATATTACTCTATGAGTTTGATGTTTGTATTGTTGGTATGCAAAAAACAAATTGTTATTTACCATTTACTCTTTATTTAATCTTAAATGAATTTAAAATTTTCTTAATTTTTTATGCTTATAAATTACAAAAATAGCAAAAATAAACAATTTAAAAAATCTTTCTGTTGTATTTTAACAATGCATACTTTAAGACTATATCTACTGCACAATATATAATGTTTAGGAAGTGATTTATTAAATTGAAAATATAGAATTGTAGTTCTCTTAAATTTAACAAAATAAAGTTATGTATGAATTTAATTCAGAAAAATTAAATAATGAAAAAATGTTATAAATATAAGGAGGGTAAAAAAAGCTTTAAAAATCTTTTTAAATCAATGAAATATTTACCTAAATTAATATGTTGTATGAATTGAAGGAAAATTTTACCCATTGTTTGTATCTTAAACTTCCAATTTTATTTATAGCAAATAATACTACTAGATGAAAAATTAATTCTATTTAAAAAAATCATAATAGGCCTAAGCATGGTTTTAGAGATACAAGGGGAAAATGTGATGAGTGGCATAGGGACTCACAGGTGAAAAGCATCCTGATTTGTGATAGATATGTGGATTCGCATTTTAGTATATCTATTTCAGGGGATTTCCAAATTTAAAGATTCATAAGCAACTATATCGTTTACTTCTTTTTATACATATATTTTATTCATTGATATGGATACTTTTGGAGTGTCATATATTTTCATGGATTATAAGAAATCATTATATTTATTCTATCTTATCATTATATTTATTCTTTTCTCTGGAATTAAAAAAAGTTTGAAATTCGAAATCCAAAAAGTAGGCAAAAAAACTGGTCTTCTCGCCATCACTTTCTATTATTAATTAATAAAAAATTATTAAAGGTATAAATTTAGAATTTAATACTTATATTTATTTACCTAATTTTTGTTAATTTGAATTTCTTTTCAGAGAGATGGCTGTCCAAAAATTGTTAACCTTGGTAGTTCCAAAACAGATCTCTTTTATGAAAGGAAGAAATATGGATTTAAAAGAAGATAACCAAAATATAAAATACTATACTTATTTTGTAAAAAATTATATTTGATAAGTTTTATACTTATAGACATATTCATTAAACTGAAGCCACATTACTGTTACAAAAAATTCACATTCTAAATAAATTTATTAATTTATATTAATGTGATATTGTAACAGTAAGTAATTTATTGGTGATGCAAGGTAGAATAGGGCTGACTATGTAAAAATGCGGGATACACGGGATTGTCGTGTAAAGAACGTAGAAATGTAAAAAGATTGTAAAAATCTGCACATGGCAATAAATTGATAAATAAAAAAATATTAATTTATATTTAACTTCAAAATTTGTTACAGCAACTTTTTTTTTACGATCTTATATTTAAATTTCGATACTGTGCAGCAGCTGTGCCCTAGAAACTGTATAATGAAGGTTAAATAAAATCAAGCATAGTATGTGTTTTAATTGGTATATTTCAATTAGAGTTATTTTCTTTATCACATTACATTATTATAATGTATTGACTTGTACTACTGTTCCAAGTGAAGACAATTTTTCACGAATAATTTTACTACAGTTTGAACATTTTGTATAACAAGGTAGTTAAATTTATTAGCCATGCTTTAAATATATATTTATTAATTAAATAAAATGTATTTACTAAATATTTTGATTATCTAATTATTCAATTAAAGGAGTAGGATTATAAATTTAAATAGGTAAAATAAAATACTATAAAATTAACTTTAATAAAAAAAAAGATAGATTTTCATGGCTACTAGATTCAACTGTTCATCCACTGATTTATATTTATATCCTAAAATTGCAAACAACGTCGGTCCTTAAGGCTACCTTTCTAAGATAAAACATCTTAAAATTTTCTACATCACACTCTGAACAATCTGTTTCAAAAAGGAGACAATGTTCTTCAGTATAATTGATCATCATCATTCATCTTCGATACTATGTACACATCACATATTTTTAACACTTCTCAGATGTTTCATTTTTTTTGTACAACTTCCCTTAAGAAAATATATTTTGAGTCAATTTTTAAGTGGGAAACACTTGGGCACGTAAAGATCTGATGAACAATAAAGCTGAAAACCTTTTTAAAAATAATGAATAAATGTTTTAAAAGAATTTCTAGGCTTTTCACATTCTTATTCCTTTTTGTATTATCTTAAAAACAATCTAAGATATTCTACGATGTACATATTATTTTGGAGGTAGCTTGTCGACGTCGTGCTTAAAATCTTTGATGTACTGGTTTCTTTTTTCTATTATATAGAGAAATGCACAGTTGAACAGTAACATTTTTCTTCAGTAGATATACTAAGATAAATGCTTCATTGGAAAGAATTCTATTCTACATCTACAATACTATACGCCGATATAGCACAGATATTTAAATAACGCTGCAAGTTTAGAAAATCTCATAGCCACTACGTAGTACTTCTATGATTAATTTGTCTGGCATATACAGTATTGATAATACTGGATGAGAATTTTACTTTTTAGGCCCATTTTACAGTGGAATAGCGTAATAAAAATACGGAATAGCGCATAAAAATTAGATAATTAATAAAAAAATTCCTCTTGGGAAAAAATTACATTATTAAATGTAAATTAGATATAGTTTTCAAATGTAAAATTACATTAGATAAGTTATTATCAATCTGTGAAATTTATCCGTCATTTTTAAACATTATTTTTCCCTAAATTCACAATTATGAAAAATATCAGAAAATAATTATTTTTTTATCTTATGTAAGCTATTGACTCTCATATCTAATTATACATAATATAATAATTTTCTCTCATGGGTGAAAAAGTTATGTTATGTGTTGAAAAGGAATAGTTGTACATACAATTGCGATACATATTAAAATTTAATTCTAAAACCAGTCTGTGTGAATGCGCCATAAGTATTGTTCTAAATAGGAATGTAATTTACATAGTTTAATTTGTAAATTGTAATATAAATTTTCACATTCTGCAAATTGAGTATCGACAACATTAATTTTGTTCAATTTTCCTTGAACTATATAAGTTGTAATATTTAACATTTTCTTTAATTCTAATCAATATCTCATCTTTTCTAGTGTGTATTGGCAACAAAATTAAGTGTCACAAACATGCTCATAACTTAACAATAATACGACAAAAACTGCACAAGAGAGGAATTTCATCCTATTATGAGTCTTAAGTGTACAAAAGTAGTGACTTGTTAATAGGCAACAAAGTTCATTTGTATTTTTCATTAGCAAATCAATTCAACTTGGTTAAAATTTGGACATTTACTTTTATGTACTTTTTATCCAAAATTTATAGAAGACTCGATGCTTATATAATCAATTAACTTCTAATTTACTAACATTCTCGTAATAATTTATATTATATTTCCGTGAATGAAGTAAAGTATATAAATAATACATCTATGAACTTTAAAATCAATGTAAAATTACATTAAAACTGGGAATTATTTTATTTTACCCATAAAATTGATTGTATATTTCTTATTCTTTAAATGTATAAATTATATTGCAATTATAAGTGGATGACTGTTTCTAAGTGATGTAGTAATATAATTAATAACAGCATTTTCAAAAATATTATGCACATGCTTAACCCCTTCATGCTCAGCATCTATTTTCAAATTTTTAAAGTAACTACATATTTATACTTTCATTAATTAAAAACAAGTTAAAATATTATGTTATAAAAGATACATTTAGATTAAAAAGTCGTTTAGACATTTACAAGCGATAAATGCACTTAACGATTTTCGTAAACAAGAAGGGCTAACATATTTCAGATCTTTGCATTTCACCATTGACGACCAGCATATATTATCTTTTTAAAAATAATTTAAGAAAAAATGTACCTTATGTACGATAGAAAATAATTTTTCTTGACATTTTAAAATATTTTTTTCTGTAAAAAAATCTTAAAACGGCTAAAATTGCCATATCTTGATATTCCAGTAAAAATGGAAAACCATGTTAACAGGATGTTATGTAAAATTCACGCAGAATTATTTTACGTACCAAAATAATTTTTAAGGCAACAACAAGTTTACATTCTAACAGATTTGTCAACGATTGTATTCCTATAACAGCAAGTTCATTATTTTCACGGGGCATTGTTTGTTTCTTTGTTTTCTAGATTTTCGCACAGTCGTCCATAATTGTATCGAGCAGACCTATTATAAATATCGCTTGGTGAGACGATCCATAAACGTTTTAGGATTTTGGAAAATTATCTTGGATTACGTCTTATCGCCAGGCTCGGTTTTGCTCGTACTCGCATTTACTTCTCATCTAGACAAAGAGGAACTTGCGACCGATCGTCCACTTATTGCTGATTGCAAGCTCATCATTGAACCCCTGGAGTGAAAAATAATGTTTATTATCAATGCTGTATATCTGAACTATAACTTGTAAACTTAATGTAATATAGGAATTTGTAGAAACAAGCAACAATGTGATTAATCGTTAAAATTCAGAAATCCAGCCAAAACGATAATCTACTTACTTATAATGAGCTGATGGTAATGTTTCATAGAAATACATTAACTGGGCTTTATGAGAACTTATTGAAGGAAGAAATTCTCCCTGCTCTTCTGGATTTTGCCATTGTAGTATATAAATTCCAGCTTCTTGCATGATATGAGTTCCCTAAAAAAGTAATTGGTATTAGCAAAATGTACGAATAACAAAAAAAAGTGTTGATTCTTTTTTGGAATTACCTGGATACTTTCTCCATCATGACACACGATACTTTGTTCTACTTTAATACAGTCAACACCATCTTTCCATTCTTTATGTCCTGTTATATCTTGTTCAATTACTGTGATTATCTCTGGCACAGCTGTAAATTAATATAATTTAGTTAAACTTTGTTATTTAATATTTAATTTAATTTTTTTTTTTTATAAATTTCATTGCTAATTAACAAAAATTAATGACAATAAAATATGAAATATAATATAAGAAAAGGAATTAATCTTAAAGATTCCAACCAGCTACTTTATTATTAAAAAATGAAATGCAAATTCAAAACTATAAACTTTGATGTACTAAGTTATACCCCAATAATCAGTTGGATATAAATTTATGTCAATTATTTTTCTGATGATTTACATAAAATTAATATAAAATCGAAACCTAATTTGTTGCAAACATTACAGCAAGTATTCAACTTTATTTTGTTATAGCAATTTGATGTCAAATTAGTGATACTCTTTGCCTTTGATAAGCAGACTTACAAATAGCAAAAGTTCCAACACCTATCACATAAGCTATAAAAATGCAAAGTTTAGACTGTTCATAAATTTTAATTACGAACAATCATCTTTATGTACAATTTTATTACTAAATTGTAAATTTAGTTTAAAGTATTAAAATATATTACTATTCTGAGAGTAAAAGTCTATGTTAAATAAATATTACCGATATAACTTTTGATATTAACAAAATATTGCTTATACCTAAACCATTAGTATCACTTGATTTATCCTTGTGTAAAACTGTAAATAAAACTTTATGACGCATCACGTCGAAATCCCACGTCAGAACAGCACCTGGGTCATTGCAATGTATAGCGACATTATGTACTTGTCCGCGACTAAGGCTAACGGAATGATATAAACTGTGTTCATGTTCAGTAGACGTTCCTTCGAGATCAGCTTTATAAAGATGTTTTGGTACAACTCCTCCTTCCATAACATAAGTCTATGAAAATTAAGTTATCTATTAGTGCTTTATAAAAAATATTTAAAATGTTTTTAAAATTGAACAAAATTTTGTTCGTGGTAAATCCTTTTATTTATTTTTTCCCTTTTTATTAACACCATCAATACTTTACCATATAATAATATATAATTCTTGGTACACAATATCAAATAGGTAGATTAACTTATTTTTAAGAAATTCGAAAAGTTCAAGAATCGGTTTAAGTTTTCTATCATGTTGATGGATACCTTTTGAAAGGATAAATGTAAAATAAGTTTATATTGCATTTATTTATTTAACAAGTCTTAATTTATGTGACTATTTTTTGTGTTTGAATAGTACTCCACAAAATCTATTATAAAAAAACATCATCAGGAAGCGTAAGACGTCACATCAGCACATATAATTTATACATAAATCGTCAAACTTATATTGAAATAAAAAAAGAAACATTCAAGTAAATGATTAAATTTTTTAGTACTTAATAATCATTTATGTTTTTTCTATATCTAAAAAGAATAACGTTGACAAGTGCTTTGAAACAAAGTGCAAATCATAATGTTTATTGAAAAAACAAAACGCAAAACAATTTTGTATTTTCGAAAAATGTGAATTTCAAAAAGTGGAAAATTTTTCTGATTATTAATCTTACGTCATTAGATGATTCAAAAATGTAAAAGCGTCGAGGGACTGTGCAATACTCTTCGCACAAATCTTCCTGTTTATTAAAAAAGCAAAACAAATTCTAAAGAGTTAACTTAAATATAATTACACTGCCTATGATATTCCTATTGTGTTTTTATTAAAAAACGTTTAAAGTATATTGCACTTAATATGTTATATGCAAATTAAAAATAATGGAAACTTAATTTATGCAATAACAATCTTTATACCTCAGATGAACCACCAAGAAAGTCTGGTATGTACTCTGGATCAATGTAATCTGTAAGGCCACCAGCTCCTTGCTCTTGGTAATCAGTACCACAGTAAAATATAAATTTATTCCTTGTATTCTCATCTACAAAGTGTATAAAAAAGAATATAATGAAATTCGTTTTCATTAAGCTTAAAAAAATTAATAAAAATCAAAATAAATTATCAAATTAAATAATTTGAGAAGACAAGCTGCTGTTAAACCTGTAAAAAACATATTAAATTTGTCCGAAAAGATCGTATTACTAGAAACAATAGCTATATTATATTTCACACGTTAAAATTTTCTGCATATTAAATTTGTTTCAAAACTTACATATCTTTTTTGAACTTTATAAAGGAAAATTTATATAATCATAAAATAATATTTTTAGCAGTATTTTGAGACCTGCTAGACTTGATTATATTAATTTAATTCTTAGATACTTATATACAATCCTATTTTTCGATCCAAAACCGTCTTTACCATATGGTACCAAAGTCACATCTTGATGTATTAATATGTACTTTTTTTAAATTACAGGTATTTTAATTCTCTTGAATGTATTGCACACAATTTAAGAAAATTCGAAGAAAAATAAGTGTACGTATATACAGCAAAGAATTAAAGAAAAGGGGGAAAAAAATAACAATTAAGTAAAATGACGAAATAAAAAAGAAAATTTTCAACTTTTAAGATTCTGTTCAATATACATAGAACTGAATTAAAATTATAACTTTAAATTAAAAAAGTTTTATGTAAATTCATCAAGATTTGACTTTGGAATCATGTGGCCTAGTCACTTTTGGACCAAAATATTGCGTTATACGCATCTGAAAGTTGAATTGATATAAGTAATGAGCAGATCTTAAAGTAATGCTAAGAGTATTGTCTACCACGTAACGGTCGTGCCTAAAAAGTATATCAAAGATAAATCTTTTTTAACAAATTTTACAGGTCTCTTTAAGGTTTAATATCAGCATGGCCCTTTAATAGACCATTCATATATCATTATTTTACTGTTACAAATAAGTTAAAAATAAGTTACAAATATTGTATTTAAATAATAATAATTAATGATTTGTAAATACTTAATATTTAATAAAATTTATGTACGTTTAATATTAATATATAAATTAATAAAATATTTAATAAAGTATGTTTAATATTAACAGAAATAAATACTTACGTATAAATGTACTAATAAGAGTCCATAAAATTGGGAAACATCTTGGAGCTCGTATTATTAATACCCGACCCATAGTTTCTGGATAATTAGATTCTACGATTTCAATTATGCGAAGAAGAGCCTGTAAATTAATAGTATATGTCATGAAATAGTATTATAAAATGGTTACAAAAATTGCAGTAAATAAGTGAAATAGTTTACCTTTATACCAGGTCTCCATAAATGGCGCATATTTAAACCTTCCAAGTCAATTAATAATGTCCATTGTGAAACTGGATGACCCCAAATATTTGTTGCTTCATCCATTAAAGAAAGTCCTTCTTCGCAAATATGCAATGCCTATGATATGTAAATATGAGTTTAAAAAATTTGTTCAAAACACAGAATAAATAAATTATTAAAATTACAGACCAAAAGTAGCAATTCATCTTCTCCGATTGACTTCAACAATCCTTTGACATCCATTTGTCCTAGTCTTAAAATATACAGTGGTCGTCCTTCTGTACATTGATAAAAGGAAATAATTAGATTTCTTTTATTTACCATTTTAAGATTATGCAGTATTAACCAACCTTTATCAAAGTGGTGCCAACCACCGGGAAAATAATCTTTTACAACTTGAGGAGCTTCATATTCCTCAAGAAGTTTGTCAATTTGATGCTTTTTTCTCCAGTGAAGTGACTGTGTTAACATATCTCTAGTTTTATCTACAGAAAATTCGCGAGCACGTAGGAAACGTAATAAAGTAGCATCCCCTGGTACAGAACTGCCTCTTAACTCTTCAATACTATGTCTTAATTGTACTAATTTGCTCTCTTGCATCATATCCAGTTTTCCAAGGTACCTTTCAATGTAATCCGATGATAGCTGCATTTCTGAAACAATAATTTCCGAAGAATCTTAAGAGAACGTTTGTTTCTTTTTTAATTTGAATTTATATTTTATTCAAATAATAGTAGATTAAAAAAATCCAAGATTTAATTATAAATTAGGACAATGTAATAACTATTATTTGAATATCAAAATTAAAATTTTTTACACTTTATTAAAAATTAATAGAAAAAAGTAGAAATATGTACCTCTACTGTTTGGAAATTTGCCTTCTAAGGAACTGTGCTCATTTAGTTTAGGTACTTCTTTTTTCTCTTCTTTAGGAGATAACCTATAATAAATTATAATATATAATAATTGTAGGAATTAAAAAAAAAGAAAAATGCAATAACTGATATTTACTTTTCTTCTACAACATCGCTTTCTTTTAATGGATCTTGCCATGGTTCAACAAACGTTATGCCTTCTTCTTTCAATTCATTTACAAAATATTCAATTATTTCTTTTCCCTAAAATAAATGAGATGCTATAATTAAACTAATAAACTTTTAATACTATGTACTTCTTATGCCACACATGTTTTCATTCTGCCTCATAAAAAAATGTCACGTACTTATTTTAATTTCCCGGAGTTCAATTTTTTCGTAAAAAAGCTCCACATAAATTGTTTATTTTCGAATATATTATTTACAAAACCAATAGAGTAGCTGAATTAAATTATATGGGAGATAATAAGAAAACTATATAGTATTGAAATGCAAGAAACTATTAGTTTAATCAAACTTTTTAGTAACAGAAAACAAAATTTGTATAAACAAACCTATTAATGCAATGCTTATTTCATTTAGATCCTTTTCCCAGTCACCACTTATTGAAGGGTCATTAGCATAAAATTGCGACTGGGATATGTTAACTGAATATGTAGACTGAGAATTAATATTATAATAATGTAAGTCCTAAAAATATCTACCTTTGCAATGTTCTGTGCATATTGTTTCATTGATAATTTTTCCATTGAATTCTCAAATCCAAAAAAATTTTTTATGTCTAAACTAGCCGTTTGCTCAAAGCAAGTCCATTCAGGATTTTCTGGATGGATCTGTGAAGTTAAACAATTTAAATAATTAGATAATTTGATATTATATTATTGCTTTGAATAAACTTAAGATTACTTACAAAGTATCTACATTTTTCTAAAACTGTGACTCTACTTGAGAAACTCTCGTTGTATGCTTCGATTTCCAATATACTGTTGCGACGATCAAGGACATTCCTTTGTATAAAATACACAAAATCTACACCTATTATCTGATAAATATAAATTTCAATGTTATTGACATTATACATGTAAAATTGAATAAATTAAATTAGAATTTTTTTGCTTATTTACTTCAAAAATTATTTATATAAAAAAAGAAAAATATATGTAATATGAACCTTTTTTAATATATATGGTGCATCCACATTTAATTTACATCTCCTTTCTGTAGTTCTAATTGCTCCATCTTCACTTTCATTATCCAAAGTTACTTCGCATCCTACAAAAACTGGAATTTGTGGACATGTGGGAAAGCGGCGCTCATAAGCCTTGAAATAATAACAAAGAAAAAATATAGATTTAATTATTACAAATAATTAAAAAAAACAAAAATATTCACAAACTATAAAAATACATTAGGCATTTAGGTAGCTATAAAATAAAATATAAATAAAAAATACATATATTTTAAGATTTAATTTTTATAGATTTAGACAAAATGTTACTTATAAATTTTTTATTGCAATATTTTTGTTTCGTGCCTATATAAAATACATGCTTCTGTAATATTATCATTCAGTTATTTCTTTGTAAAGTTATTAAAATATTAAATAATTTTATTTTTTATTATTTATATATTATTTTATTACATTTTATTCTTTATTGCAAAAGTCATAACTAAAATTTTCAAAAAATATTGGCTCTTTAATAAAATTGTATTTGTACTATTGAATAGCTACGTGTTTCTACAAATTGCTATAGAATTTCAAGGTCATTGTGTATGTACTACTTTACATTTGCATAACCCAGCTGTAATGACTATGATAATCCTTACACAGCTCCTTCGCAACAAGTCAATGTCAAACTCATTACTTTGATTTATCAATAATTTAGAGTAAAGGTGATAACCATTTTATTGATTAGCACACTTTACAAGTAAGGTATGAGATCGTGAATTATAAACCATTTCATTTTTTGGTTAATTGCATTACGCTTCGAAGAGGTACTTTTATTTTAAATACATAGTTTTTACAATAGATTAAAAAAAATTTGATAATTACTTCTGAGATATAATTTACAAATAAAGTTCTTAATTGTACTTTCATCAAATAAAATTAAGTATTTTAATAAATGGTTTACAAACATATATTTATTAACTGAAATGTGATGTGTCATTCAGTTCATTTCTTGCTATTCATTGCGTTTATTTATTCAGGATTCATTGGTATTCAATAATTTTCACGTCTAGATAAGTAGTCTAGGGTTATAATAAACAAATTATAAACACTATAATTTTGAAAGATTTTTTTTGTTTAAATTCATAAAGTATTTATTCAAGATACATGAATATAGAATATATAATAATAAAAAATGCTTGTAAAATAATTTGGATATGACATTTTATAAGATATAATATTACTGGGTATTGAATGTGATAAAAATTTTCAAAATAAATTAAAAGTAAAATATATTTAATAAAAGTGTTTAAAATAAAAAAGAAATAAAAATGAAAATACATATAATTATTGTTTGAAAAAAATTATTATTTTTAAGGACTGAAACACAATTAGTTATAAAGTATATCTGAGAATAAATATAACTTTTTTATATTTTTTATGTTCAACGTTATTTTGTAGAAAAAATTGTATCAATAGTGAGCAAAATATACAGTGAAAAAATATAATTACAATGTAAAAACATAGCTCATTATCTCGCCATATCTAGTTGAAAAAGATTAAACATCTTTCAGAGCACATACAATCATCATGTACTCTCACTTTAAAACAAGGCAAACACCTCCTGAATAGAGAAAGCAAGGACGAAAATTCGTAAGTCATGTGAGTAAACGTAAAAAAAGAGAGAAGCAGTTAATGACTGAATATATATATATATATATATATATA
>UELV01004593.1:7608-46184 GCA_900490015.1 Megastigmus stigmatizans | reverse complement strand
TTTCTCCGCCTTCTTCAGTTCGTCTATCTTTTCCGCTTCTACAACAGATTTTATTTTTTCTGCCTTCTTCAGTTCGTCCACTTTTTTGGCATCCATATCAGATTTTTTTTTCTCTGTCTTTTTCAGTTCGTCCATCTTTTTCGCGTCTGCAACAGATTTTATTTTTTCTGCCTTCTTCAGTTCGTCCACTTTTTTGGCATCCATATCAGATTTTTTTTTCTCTGCCTTCTTCAGTTCGTCTATTTTTTTCGCGTCTATAACAGATTTTATTTTTTCTGCTTTCTTCAATTTGCCCATTTTTTTGGCATCCATATCAGATTTTTTTGTCTCTGCCTTCTTCAGTTCGTCTATCTTTTTCGCGTCTTTAGTAGATTTTACTTTTTCTGTCTTCTTCAGTTCGTCCATTTTTTTCTTGTCTACAACAGATTTTATTTTTTCTATCTTCTTCAATTCTTTCTTGTTTTTAGTATCCACATCAGATTTTAGATTCATTTTAGAATTGGTATTTAATGATATCGAACCATAAACACCACCGCCAGAGCTACCTGAGCTGCCTTCTATAAAAAGAATGTGAAAAATTGCAAATATTAATAAATTAAATATTTTTTTTATACAATGTAGTACACGAAGAAAAATGTTTTATTACAAATGACTATATTATATTTATCAATTTTGCCACACGATTTATAAAATTTATTATAATTTTTCCCATTTTGTATGTCACTGTATGCATACTACGGAATATAGTAATGTTGAATGAAAGCTTTTCCTCTAGTTCTTTTCGATACACCGGCTCACAGCAGGCATTACTGGCATGGGTGTAAACAAATATTATACAAGTTAGATCCACCTGCTGCTCTGTGCACACATATTGAATCTTGCATAAGCAAAACTTGACTTTTCATCTTAATTTTGTGCAAGAAAGTAAACTCGAAAAGTCGCATTTTGCGCACTTACTAAGAGAGTCCACACCCTCATGGCTACGGAGTTAGTTGAAACTTTACAGACCCATTTTTTGGCGGAAAATATGAAATGAGCGTTGGAATTAAAGCCGAGACACCGAGTATCTCAAATTTTTTGCCGAATAATATATTTGCACAATTTTATCATCTAAATCCAGGACCCGGTTGGTTGTGAACTCTCCTTACCAGTTGATATAGTACATTACGCAACTTGTAAACGATTATATCGACGGGGATGTAGTTAGACACGCAAATGAATCTAGAGAATTCGAGTGCACGTGTTGTATACGATATTTTTTCAATCAACATGTGTAAAGTCCGATTTTGTAAACGGAGTCTAGTGAAATGTACCTATTTTATAGGCTAAGTTTGTTGGGTTATTTTCGTGTATACTCATGTACATAATCATATATACCCACATAGCACTAAATATTGCAGTAATATTGCATGGCGTAGCCATAGTATAATATCGTAACGTTGCAAGAATTTCAACTTGCTACATCTTTATTAAAATTCATACTAATGGTATTACATGTTTATTAGAAGACATACCTTGCATTGAACACTTGAATAAGGGTATTTTATCTATGGCTAAGAACATAACTATAAATGGTATCTCGGCTTCATCACGTTTTCTAGGAGGTATAATGTCTAATCTAAGCCTTTCCGATTTTGTTTTATTACCTATATCGGGTAAAGTAAGTTCCCTACTCAATTCGTTCGTCATTCTATGTACATCCTGTATGAGGAAAATATAATATTTGAATGCTTAACCATAGAGAATGTTCAAATTAATTTAATAAAATTAATTTTAAATATCATTAAATTAAGTAACTTACAGCTTTAAATTTGCAACTTTTTTGAGTGTCAAACAACATATTTAGTACGATTTTTGAGTTAACATTATTGGTATCTTTCGAATTAAAGTATTGACATAAATTACTAGTTCCAGTATCCTTGTTGCTACCCTTGTAGGTCGTACGTACCTGTAATAGTTATGGTTTCTTGAGTGTATCATATATGCTAACTTTTAAAAAAATTGCTTCTCATAAACAAGACAATTTTATTATTATACACTCTTACTCTGAAATTAGTCACATCGGTATCCTTCAAAATTCTAAGTTCCTTAACTGGTCCTTCACCTGTTACTTTAAAGTACGGATTCTCCGAGCTTCGTATTTTTGTCCTGCGCATTATAACTTGGTAGTTACATAGGCGTGTCTAAACAAAAATGTTCAAATCTTTATTTATCATTTTAACGTATCTTAAATTATACTCTGCTTATAGCTGTTCATCTTGTAAAAGCCACTGCCAATTCATCGACGTTTAGCTTCCTTAAAGTTAATTATTTGTTCCAAAAAATTTTTTTCTGTAAATGCATTTTTTTAAATAACACAAAACTACTACTTAATAATTTTTTTCCTATTACAACCCCAAAGAGGAAGCGAAATGGTTATTAATTGTTTTTTATTATTTAATGGGCTCGAAATCCAGAGGTCCAGGGTTCGAACCCAAGTTTCGGCCGATTGACACAAACACCTCTGTAAAATATTACATGTGTGCTTTGTTAACAAACACAACGTAGACCTTCGTCACCGATTGAGTAACTAATCATGTAAAAAACCAACAAGTAAATTTGTAATATCAACTCTTTCTAATTAGGTAAAGTACCCAATACTGGAACACATTTGATAGTACAAAATTTCTATCCTCAATTATTTCTATATTCAAGAAAAACAGTATTCGTAAACCATCTATTTATAAAATAAAAAGGTTTGAAAAAAAAGTTATTGTCTCCAATAGTGGAAAAGATTTTTGATCTGGAGTAGTACTGAACGGGGTTGAGACCATTACCGAAGCGTCTAAAATACAATTTTAGTTTTTGAGATTACGTTTTATTACTTTAGTTAACTAAAAGACCAACCATCGTGACAGGTATAAAAATATTAATTATACATATAATATATAAGTTTTCATTGAGATTAATTCAGTTTTACAACCCCTATCGTTGACACTAGAAACACGCGTTTTTTCATAATTATATTTTTTACATATAATAATCATAATGATCAATTGAAAATTTAACTAATTAATATATATATAATACTAATGTTCATACTAACCCTTATTATGAAGAAAATTTTAATTAAATTTCAATAATTATGTTCGAAAAAATAGGATATATATCAAATCACGATACTTTCGCGAATAACAAAAGAATGACGAAAAATATCTTAACGTATTTTAACATCTAAAAATTTAGGTAATTCAAAGCCCTTTCAAACGATTTTTTCAGATTTAAAAAATTTTACACAGTACATAGAATATAAAAAAAGTAAAATAGTAAATTATAAAAATCTATTTTTCATCGTATGTTACGAATCTTAACGCATTAGAAGTGCAGCTGTATGCGAGTGTGCAATATGAAGTGGAGTAGAGCTGCGATAACGGGGATAGGATTAGCTCAGTGGCTAGAGCGTTTGCCTCCGGCGCGGAGACTTACTCGGGCCTAGTGTGATTCCCGTAGTGATTGTTCTTTCTTCTCTTTTTTCTCGAAAATATAAGAACTTAACAAGAAAACAAAAGTAATAATAATTAAATAAATAAAATTATTTTGACCGTGATATAGGTACGTCAAAAAAATGAGAAGCCAAACATTAAAGTCGGTCGCGGTCTTAGGCATGTAAATTATGCCTAAAACCTGAATTCATTGCACCAACAACTTTACGGTATTTGTGTAAAATAAAATGTAATAAAATATATTTATTTTTAGAACTTTGTATATATATAGTTAAATGTCTACTTGTTTTTGAAAAAATTGTCAAAACTTTAAAAAAAAAAAGTGTTTAAGATACACATTAGAGAATTTAAAGTATAGTTGTGTTAGATTTAAGCTGTTATTTTAGTTATATATAGATATAAGCATGCAATGTGCTCTTAAGGGATTAGAAACTCGGTCCGTGACGGTATATTGGAACCAATAATTAAGTTTCAGAAATCTAGTTACAAATAAATTGGTAGCGATTTTTATAATAAACACATTGTATATCAGATGTCTTTATCAAATTTTAATTTATTTATAAAATCCTTTTGTCAATTTTGAGAATAGCTCTACTCGTCAAGTCTTACTCTACAGTACAACTCTAAAGATGCTAAACATATTTCATATTAATTAAAAAGAAGAAATTATAACAAAATAGCGAAAAAAAACGCTAAAACTTATTATTATTATTATTAATTTTAATCATAAATATTAAAAACTTTTATTTTATAAATTATGTAATGGTAGATGCAAGGTAAATATTTAAATTTTCTTTTAATAGTTTTCTGCAATTTGTCTATATTTAATTATTGTATTTTTTTGTAATTCTTAATTGAATTTTTGCATAAAAATAAAATTTGAATTTGATAGTTTTTAAAAATAATTACGATGCAACTTTTTCAGTATTTTTAAGAAGTTATAATGGTTTAAAACTTTAATTTTTTGTAATGTAAATAAATATAGTGTAATGTTATGTGAGGAGCAAGAGTATAATATCGTGACGTCACACAAATTTCAATTCGCTATGACTTGTTTTACTTTTGGATTTTCCATGTTTAAAATATGGAATAAAAAAACCATGCAAAATCTTAATCGTAAGAAAAAGGTTTGCCTGAGTATAAGATATATAGTAAAGCAAGTAATAAATATTATACTTTGGAATATCCATAGCTAAAGCACGAAAGTATGCACAGCGCGAAAATAATCAAACGTTTTTCACCCGCCATTGCGAGCTTCACTAATCGAACTGATGTTCTACGGACACCGTTCACATTATGTATTATCGTTCAGCTATTATATTTTATTCTATTATCTTTCGGCTATTATTTTTATTCTATTCTGCTAACTCATGTACTTCCCGATACAATTAAGTTTAAAAATGAATTTTTTTAAAATTCATATTCAATTTGCATAAATATAATTTAAAAACTATTGTCGCTTATTTACTGATTTTTGTGACTATCAAAGATAATATTAGACAGCATTTCGACATTCTATAGCAATGGGCAATGCAGCAATGACTATCGTAATTAAAATAAAACATTTTATAACAATTCAATAATAATTTTGATGCAATAGTAAATTTAAATAATAATTCAATAGTATATCGATTTATTTATAAATCAGAATCATGTATTTCAACGATGAATAATCGTATTTTAAGATTGATGTTTACAAGTAGAAAAAATTGGCACAGAGTATTGCGTTACTATGCGTTTATGTATTGGTCCTGTGTGTAGATTTGCATGATTTTGCGCATCTGAATTTTTCTTATGAATAAAATTATGTGATAGAATTTGATCATTTTTTAAACATGGAGCTAATTTATCATTTTACTAAAAAATATTAAATGTTTTTTCTGGTGAGTTAATAATTTTGTAGTTAAAATATACACATTGATAATACACCTTATAACATTTTTATCGCAAATTAATACGACCTTGAATAAAATTATTACAAGTGTTTAATACAGTATTAGAACTTATGGTTTGTTCTTCCATCGTAGATATTAATTAAAAAATTATGAAGGCTTGTAAGTTTATAAATATTTTATGTAATTAGTTCAGGCAGAAACTGTGCGCCCAGGGAGTAACTTAGCTAAGGAGTTATGGTTAACCTTGTCAGATTTATATGAACAAATATAATGTAAATGAAAGCTTTTTCTCAATTATTCGATAAATCAAAAAATGCTTAAGCTATGTAGGCGCAACGAAAACTTCATGAATTTTTAGTATAACTAGATAAACTATGCGGCTAAGTGATATATAGTCGCATCCCGCTATACTTACCTATATTCAACCTACTCGACCAATTCGGCATTAGGGTAAAATCCTAACTAGTCACTGACACCAATCGGGATACTGACATTTGGATTTATTTAAACAATACTTTATGACCTAATATCGTGTGCGGTTCTAAAATAACTTAATTTCTGTTATTAATATGCTAAGACAATTAGCATGAATTAATCGCTTTTAATTAATTTATTACATTGTAGGTGATTTTTAAATAGTGATATGTCCTACACATTTTACCTGCTTTTTAAATGGCGTTGAGATTAGGTGTCGAATCGGCTGTCAGTAATACGGTTGTCGAAGTATTTATTTCATTTCGTTCGACAAAATGTATACCTTCTGCTGAAGTGTAGTGATACAGTAATATAATAATTACAAAAGGTTCGTTAACCTTCTGACAACCGGCATTTTTTTAACTGCAATAGAATCGTGTAAGTCGATGTTATTCTTATTAAGAAAAATAGAGAAGCTATTGAACTGAAAAAATAAGAAAAAATGAAATAAAATTGATCAAAATCGATCGATAAGCCAAATTTTAGTCATTTTTGTTATATAGTAAAAATTCATGATCATATATATTAAAATAATAATAATTATATAAAATTATTAATAAAAAAAGAGTAATTGACAACTTCTGAATTGATATCACAACTTTCTTTAGTTTAAATTGGCCATTAGAAATTTGAAAATTTATCTGAATAAATAAAGAAATGGTAAAATATATATGCACTAATTTATTAAATGTGTTTAAAAAAACAATTAAGAATTGTTTTAGGACATTTTATGCAAATAAACAGAATCGAGTAGGAAAATACATTCATACTTGCCAAGATTATACCTTTTTAAAGGTAGGTTTTAGGGTTAGGGATCATAGACTAAGAGATAGTGACCGATTTTTTGTGATGATTAGTTAACATCTGCCAATTTCCCTACTTATTATTATGGTTGTAAAGGCCTTAAAAACCGGCCAACTAAAGTGTCCTCGTGGATATTGTTGTCACTAACAGTTTTGTAAATTGCTAAAAAAATGAGCATCTTATAGTTATTAGTTGACATCTGCCATATGTTTTAAATTAACAATAAATTGTGCAGATAAATTTATTTAAATGACGTACCGCGGAAACTTGTATCCATGCGATTCGTCTGCCAGCTTTCTGACAGCATTTTGACGAATAATATAACCGTGTTTTTCATTGGAAGAAGTTAACTAATAATTTTTTTTATCGTTTCATCGACAATTTCACATACGTGCTACTGAGCAATCTATCCACGGAAAACTTCTGCCAATAAGCATCCGCCGGATTTTTTTAATTTGAAAATTAATTTAAAACATGTGGCAGATGTCAACTAATAACTATAAGTTGCTCATTTTTTTTAACAATTTGCAAAACTGTTAGTGACAACAATATCCACGAGGACACTTTAGTTGGCCGGTTTTTTATGGTCTTTACAATCATAATAATAAGTATGAAAATTGGCAGATGTTAACTAATCAACGCACAAAATCGGTCATTATCTCTTAGTCTATCATATTTTACATTAATTCCATATTTCCTGTACACTTTTTTTCGATAGCCTTTCATCTTGTAGATATAACAAAATTTAACGAATAGCATGTTTTTATCTATATCAAGTTTCATTGTTTAGTCGTAATCATAAGTCTTATCTTATTAATTATAAATGATATTATAGTGCTGACGTTTTAGTAGTGAGCGAACTATTATAAATAATAATATTTGACGCGATGCGAGCGAATTATAAAAGAATGTACACAGGGAAAAGTGAGGAAAAAAGTGAAAAAGATAAAGCGGAGTCGGGGTGCAATTAACGATGTTTTTTTCATTCTCTCATACTTCGTTAAAAATAATTAAATTTGTGTTACGAGAATGCGTGTCTGTCTGGAAAACACACGTTATGTTGATGTCGCTTAAAAATTCGAGAACATTATTTCGGAGTTTAGTTTTGGAAATTAATGTCCCACTAGAAATTAAGACTTCCACTCCTGTTTGCATGTGTTTTTGAAGAGATTTGGGTTGGGTTCATGAAATACATTGTTCAAAGAACGATTAAATGAATATATCGAGTACAAAGCATATAATTAATATGGCAATTAATAAAAACTTATAAAAAATTGTATAAAGATTTTGTACATTGTTTAACGTTAAGCAGTGTTGGATTTTGATAATACAGTATTTTAAACTATAATTATATTAAGGCAGTATATTACTTTAAACATACTACATAAAGATATATAAATTAGAAAAATTATGTCACGCTGAGGAAACTGCTCTTATTAATACCGAAACGTTAGATTTTGATTTCTCAAAAGTAACGTAAATGGTACACTAATTAAAATTAAACTTTGTGAAGGACAATATATTTATTCAAAGTCAATCACTTTCTAAAGCTTATTATCAATTCAAATAAAATTATGATAACTTTGTCAATCTATTAACTCGTCGCGAGCAATCAGTAAGAAACAAAATCGTTTGACTGCATACTTTATACACCTGATTATTATTAAACTTGGTAATAACCAGAAATAAACTTTGAACGCGAGAGAGCAACGCGCCAAGTGCACGAAGAAAGCCAGCACCTACTTTAGCTCCAGTCAGCGGAATTATGCACTTTTAAATATGCATGAGTGTATGTCCTACATCCGAGTAGGGAAAACTGTAAAATTGATTTAGCTAGAATTCATACGCCAGAATCACTTTATTTCTTTCCCTTAGAGAGGTGTCAGCGTGTGTGTGTGTGCAGTGTCTGCTTATGGTACTATTTATTCAGATTAATGAAAATCATTAGGAGTGAAAATTACTCTTTAAGGTTTGCGTGTCAATGCGCCTGAATAACTTGCATATATTTTGCAGGAACGCGACTAAATTTATTCTTATTTTATGCATCAGTATTTTTACATTTACATTGTGTAAAAATATCGTATTGAAGCAGTTTGTAATATTTTTTATAACATTACGAAGCAGTTACTTTTTTTCTGCTACAATAACACTTTTTAATATTAAAATTAAATTTGTACGATAAATATTAAACAAGAATTCACATTCAATTTAACTATGTATTGACAGATAGTTGTATTTCTCTTTAATGCTCTTTTTTGAAAAAGTAATAATTATTATTTTATACCTGTTTATGTTAGAAATTATAAATTTCAAAAAGTCTATGCAAAATAATACTACCTTCAGAAAACCATTAGCTAAGACACTCAATTTACGTGAAAAATTCAAAGAATTAATAAACTCTTTATTTTGCTTTGTAATAACTTTATTTGAATAATTAAATATTTTAATATATATTCATTTATTAACAGTTTACTTTTGTTTTACGAACATATTCAATCTCTAAGGATGTCTTCTAGTACACCGATCCAGATTGTAATATATTTGCCTTGAGATAAACTACTTCAAAGCGTTTATTTATGATATAAAAATGAGAGACCACATTTCATAATTAACGTGCACACCATTAATATCACGACACCGAAATAGATTTTTCACACGCGGCAACCAGTAATTTTCTTCACCAGACGCAAAAAAAAACTCACACGCACTGTCCTCTCATACGTCCTTAAAAGCCAAAGGTACCAAATTCATTTCAAAGATCAACAAAAGAGCTCTCTCACATTTGACTATAATCTCCTCCATCGCGCGCGGCCCTCTTGGAAAATTAGAAACACAAGCATTCCGCTCCGCTTCTATAAGCGTCGTAGCCTCGTGATGGCTTTTCCATCGCGCGACCCGTCTAACCCCGCGGGCCGTCCCGACACTCACGAATTTTCAATTTTATCCTTATTTCAACTTTCCATTTTTCAATTTCGCGCCACTGGGTATATCACCTCTTCTATATCTGTATATATGGGATGCAAGAGTGCAGCCAAGAGAGAGAGAGAGAGAGAGAGGGAGGGAGAAAAGGACGTTCTTCTCGCGAAGGAGGAAGATGAAACGAGCGTGTACGACAAGCTCCTCTCTCTCTCTCTTTCTCTCTCCTCTCCCGGCCTCTTCAATTTCTTTCCCTTTCTTCGAAAAAAAAACCTCTCAGCCGCTTTGTCTCGAGTAGTGCGGGAGAGCATTTGCTCTTTCGGCCCGGGAGCTTTGTTCATTTTGATTTTATTGTTCGGCGCGCGCGTCTCCTTTCCTCTCTTTTTACTCTTCTTCCTCTCTCTTTCTCTCCTTTTTTCTTCCTCCCTCTCTGTCACTTTTCTCTCTCTCTCTCTCTCTCTCTCTTTCTCTCTGCTTTATGTCGAGAGGAGAGGAGGGAGTGTGCGGAAGGAGAGGAATTAAATAAGTAAATATCACACTGTAGTGACGGCTTTAAAAGGAATAGCGGAAAGCCCTGCAGCTTTTTGGCGGGGGAGGGGACACCCTTCGCGTCTGCTTCTTGATTTTCCCCACCTCGGGCGTCTCTCTTTCTCTCTCTCCTCTCGTTTATATATACGAGCATGTCTGCGATTATGTGCCGCTGCACGATCTCGACAATCCGAGAGCTGTTTTCCATTTCTCGCTTTCGCGGATATTTCGAGGAACCTCTTTAGGAGCTGCTGCTGAAAGGATCGCTACAAGAATATTTATTGCAAGTTCTGGATAATTTTGCCTGGAAAATTATATTTGATTTAACTTATAAATAATAAGCTTTTGTATAAAATAACATAATTTTAATGGGGGGAGAAAAAAATCTTATTAGAAGATGAAAATAATCCACCGCTTGTACCGAATGTATCGTAGAATACGGTCAACCACAAGAACACCTCTGAAAAGTGCATAGAAAAAGAAAAAAAAGTGAACAATGGCAAACGGTATATAAATATCCGAAATATATTTGAAGAGTACGCAGGGCGAGTGCATCTCGGCGTTGATTTAATGTAAATGCAGCTGTAGGGCCTATTTTTACCCCGGCCTCTTTTAAGCGATGAAAAACGAGCGTCGCTCACTTTATATATACAGCAGCAGCAGCAGCACCCAACGAAATCACAAAGGATAGCGCGCGTATAAAGGTAAATTATCCGGTACGACAAAGCGTCCATGTCACGCCGGGCGTCGCGCGCGCAACCCAGTCAAGATCATTCGTTCTCCCCCGCGCCTAGACGCTTTCTCTCCAGCAGCACGAGGATGTATTCGAGGACGTGACTCGCTTCGAGAGACCGTCCTCCGTAAATTACATCAACATCCTGCATTCTTCTTTTCCCTGCAGCAACGGCGGCGGCGGCGGCGGTCCAAATTAAAATTACAATCCTCGCGGCTCGATTCTCTCGCCTCGTAGTAGAGTTCGTGCGCTCTTTTACAATCAGAGTTGATGTGCGACGACGACGACGGTGAATTTTCGGTCGTACCGTGGGTGTAATTGTTGGCATTGAGAAAAATGACGCGCACTTGTAGGAGCTTGATGAGGTGGAAGGTTATGATTCAGAGCGAGCGCTCTTTTTTTTTAGTTTTATTACGCCGCTGACGTTTTGAGGTATGTACTCCTGGGTGCGGTTCTTTGGTTGAGTTATAAAGCAATTATTTTGCCGCGTGGCCGCGGGCTCTGTTTGTTTTTCTTTATGTTTCTTCGATATCGCGGCGTTTGGAGAATTAGATTTTAGAAATTGATTTTCTTGGTTTTTGACGTACGTTCGTGGCGAGTTGTGGAAAAAGTAGTGTAGAAAAAGAAAACGGGTGAGAGAATTTGTACACATAAATGATGAGAGATAGGTTTGGATCGAATGATTTACGGAATCTCGAGGAAACATTAATTACAAATGTTAAGACGATGAATCAACGGCAAAACTACCATCTTTACAATTTGTATGGCTTTTTGTTTCGAGGCTGCAATAGATCATCTTGACGCGCGAGATCATATTTCTTATCTTTATTCAATGTCGTTAATTAAGCATTCGCGATTCTACCGACTCCCTTTTCACCAGTAAATTCAACACTAATTTAAAATAGTTTCTTAACGTAAAATAATTATGGTGTATATATACAACATATATTGCTCAATTTTATATAAATATCATTTTGATAAGAATTAATATATCTATACGGTTGCAATTTAATTAAACTTACTTGCAGTGAAGTATCGCTATGCCCCATAAAGCTATCAGGGCCGCGATACTTTCTCCCAAATGAAGCGGCGTACACAACTTGTCGACCGTATGCCCATATCAACGGTTATACGATGCATTACCCGCGCACCACTCGCCGCAAAGTAGCACTAAAGCACAAACTCACTCACTCTCTCTCTCTCTCTCTCTCTCTCTTTCTCACTCGACCCTATAATGAACACTTTGATTACAAGTCTTGATTCGGCTAATACACGGCGTCACGGGGCCGCGCGCTTAGACCCAAATAAACACCATCGGTCTCGCTTTCGATTTGCGTATATGAACGCGTCGCTGGCGATAATCCGCGCGCGTCCGTAAACGGCGAAACTAACATCGAGCGTCAAAGGAATGTTACGTATACATAAACGATACATACATACCGAGAGACACAAAGCAGAGTCGCATATATCCGCGCCGTTACAATGTATGTATACACACACGCGAGGCGTCGGCATAATTTATGTAATGCGTAAATAGCGGCTGGGACTCCATCGGTGCTATTTCGGCGCGGTCCACATTAATCCTCGCTTTATATATATATATATACGAGGCTGAACTGATGCTGCTGTTGTGCGCGCGGGAACTGAGCTGATCTTGACAATTAACCGGAATCTCTGACGAATACCCATAATCGTCATTAACAAGGACTATTCATTTGGATCCCTCACGTGTGTAAGCCATTTGGGTTATTGTATAGGATAACTTTCCGCGAGTTCAATTTTAACGTTCGATGTACTTCTACTTCAGCGAGAGATACGCAATCGTGGTTTATTCGCGAGGAGACGGTTGAGATCCAGATCCGCGAGACGTAATTTAATTGTAAATCCACTCGCGAAACAGGAAGAAAAGTCAATATTACTATCCTATAGCCCGCGCATATGTGTATACATACATATAAATACATGTATGTGTCTCGGCGAACTGAGCGCGGCTGCAGAGAAAAATCCCGAAGATTGTAAGTTTTCCCAACTGTGTAATAAAACGTGCGCCACATACACACGTACACCGTTATACGAGATGTATCCATCCATTGCAGTTCTCTCTCCCTCTCGCGCTGCACGTAGTACATCCGCACACACCCACGTACACACACGCGATAGCACACGGCATAAAACGCATCCCTCAGCGAAGAAACCGAAATTCCATCCGCCAAAGTAGCAATATAGCAAGCAGAAGCTGGCTCTCGTGCGGTGCGCGCTGCAGAGGTCTACGAGAGAGACAGAGAGAGAAAGAGAGAGAGAGAGAGAGAGTCTGTAAAGTGCATAGGGGAAAATCGCGTCCGCGCGCCCGGGCGATTGCGATATTGGATAATAAAATAGCTCGTTCGCGAGAGAGAGAGAGAGAGTAGCCGATGGTGTATAATACGCGGCCGTATGCATGTATACGCACTCGACGGCACATGAAATTGATATCAACGCTCGATACCTCGAGTGGTTCCAAGCTTTTCTCTTTCTCTCTCTCTCTCTATGTGTCCCGCTGGCTCGGTGCATATTTGTGGCGCGCTGTGGGTGGTGCACTTGTTACATTTGGTATAAGGGATCAAAACCGACGGATGGGTGCGTGCACGGGATGGATCTGCAGGCCGGGGCTGCAATATGGCCAACGAGGCGTTCTATACTATCTCTCTGTCTCTCCCGACGCAGTTTCAGCCTGTGCAGAAAGTGCATTATTCCGACTGCTGGCGAGAATGGCGCTGATGCTGCGTGTGCGGTACGTGTGTGGATGCTGCGGATGGTGATTTGGACCGAGTGGCCAATTGATCAGTTGCGCATTGTTATGGGGAATATATATATATCGACACGGTTCTATTGTTCTATAAGTTGGTTCGAGGAAGAATGTAGCTTAAAATCGGACGTTTATGTGTAAGTCAAAGGTTCTTCGAATAAAGTAAAAAATATTATACTTACGTGCGTGTGACTGCGTCTTATAGGGAAGAAGCGCTCTACATACGGAAAATGGAAAATTCAGTGGATTTCCGTCGCTCGATACATATGTATGTATTTTTCAGATCTTTTTGAAATTCAGTACGTTTCGAAAAGAAGATATAAAAATAAAAAATTGAATTTATTTATATCACTCCGTATATTATAAATAATATATAGATGTTTAGATACAGATTAAAAAGTGAGCAATTGGCGCATAATAAGCTGCAAAGAGTGAGATTAATCAAAAGTCAAATATTAATTACGGAAGACGAAAAATTTCGGGGGAGAGCTATAAAGAGAATTTCAGAGTAGTCCAGAACATGTTGGCAGTGATGTGCGGGATAGGGGTTAACCCTTTCTCCTCCCTCTCTCTCTCTCTCTCTCTTTGCCCGTGTTACCGGTTGGTCGTTATGAAAGCGACGTTACGTAGCAGGCCGCCGAGAGTAATTGCCTGTAATAATCGTTTTGCCGAATGGGCCGTAGGGAGTCCGACGAGGAATGAAAAATTATAATTTCACCGGCCCGTCCCATTGTGTGTGTGTCCGACGACGATGCTTCTGCACCGCTTTTAAGCTATACTATTTTTAGCTTTTAGCCCACCCGCGGCGCGCAGCCAATTTACGTTGCAATAATGAGAATAATGTTTGTTTTTACGTTTATACTTTGGGTGCAGCGAGGGCGATATGTATATTTCCCGTGTGTAATAGTGAAATTTTGTTGTGCAGTGATATGGGGGCTTCGGTTTATGTCGGCCTCGTGTACTTTTTGGAAAGAAGCTTGTAATAGCGGTGGTTAGTGTCGCCTGTATAACGTTGATGGCACGCGGTTCGATTGTTAAAACCGTCAGAAATTTATTTATGTAAGGGGGTAAATGGAAAGATTATTATTCCTTGTAAAAAGGCGGTATACGAGCGATAGGTGGATAACGAAAAATCAATGATGGACCGAGGATAAATAGTGAAATAGTAAATGAAAATGTAATTCGCAGACGGTGACCCAGTGACACTCGTGCGCTCATTAATTTTGCAGAAAAGCTTGACCTTTACGGACACACCGGATATACGACCACGCAATTTTTTCATTCCCGTCTCCTCGATTATTCAAAGCTCACTTCGCCAGCGTTCATCAGCTTTTAGTTTTCCAGACTTATTTTTACCTGGTTTTTAAAGTTTAAAAGCACCAAGTATTTATGTGCGACGTAAAAATTTAAGAAATGAGAAATTATGGAAAAAAAGATTTTAATTTATACATATATAATACTATATAATCTTGTTAGATGTCGGCTACCAATAACAAAAATAACAATTTTAATTAATTTGAATTATTTATCGTGAATAAATTTTAAATGAACTGTCACCTGTTTGTATGCTAATGTTATTTGGAGTTATAACATATGCAATGTAATAATCCACTTTATATATAAGATATCGATCACTGCGACTTTTATTAAAGACAAAGTTATAAAGTTTTGTACATTTTTAAGATTAATTAAAACAAATGAATAGGCTAAAAAAAGCAAGTTTTATTTAATCGCTCCATGATAACATTTATCCAACAGCCGCGATTGAATTTAAAAATTAAAAATACTCCTTTACAATGCTAGTGTTCAACCTAAAAAAAATTTTTTTTTTTTAAAAAAACAAGTCTACAGAAATTGGCTTTTAGTTTACCACCCACCACCAGTCCCTCCCGTCCCAATTAGCAAAAAAGACTATAACTCTAAAAACCCAAGGAACTTTTATCAACTACCATCACGACAGAAGCTAGCACAAGGTCCGTCGCATAAAACTCGAGCGAGCAAAAAAAAAACAGAAAAAAAACGGGGGTATATCCTCCACGACACAATTGGACCGAAACTTTAATTAGTCCAAACTGCGCTGCAGTGGCACACACACACACACACACACACACACACGTACACGCGCGCTCTCAGCGAAGAAAAGTAAAAGGCTCCCCACGCGGAATTATTTATCTGACCCGCATACGTCACTTTTGTACGAAAGAGCTGCTGCAGTGGCACGCAGTGGTTTTTCCTCTCGCGCGCGCGTACAAAAGAAAATGCGAAAGAATGAAGGTGAAGTATTTATATATATATATATATTTGTCATGACGACGCATGCGCCGACTTACACTTGTATATATGTATATAGTGCCGTGTGTTTGAGGGTAAGACAAGTTGACGTGTTTTTTGACGATAGCCGTATACATACGTGATATAGGCGGTATATAGTGAGCGCACGGAGGGAAGTTTCTAATGGGTTCCGAACGATGGATTAGGTGCGGGAGGCCCTGGGCACGGACACTCCACTCACACGATTTGCCCCGGCGCTCACACATCCACCCCGGAGCGCCGTTTGATAACAGCGTTGTACGAAACTTTCATCGAGAGAGTGAGAGAGAGAGATAGGAGAGCCGTTGTCGGGTACTTCATTGATGTGCCCTGCTCCTTCGTCTTTTGCATATCGTCGTGGTGTGTGTGTGTGTGTGTGTGTGTGTTGGGTTTACGGGTCTTTACTCGATCGACGGACGAGCTCTTTGATCGCGCTTCTTTTTAATCGCGTAAAATTGAGTCTCGTCGCTCGTCCAAAGTCTAGTCACTCTCACGACTTTTAGATTAAACTGTCCGTCACGGCTTTCCTCGATTTTGTACGTATTGCGTTAAATTCTGAGTTGTTGAATTATTGATTTCCATTTAACGAAGTATAATAGTTTTTTATTTCCCCCTTTCTTACAGAGCGGATTCAATCTGATAAGAAAAGGAGTAAAAAGTTGAAAAACAATGAAAAGAGAAAGAGATTTTGCGTCTATAAAAAATTTGACATTTTTCAGTTTGATGGTAATATACATAACGTTGCAGACGTGTACGAGTGTCTGACCAAGCGCTATAGCGTTACTACTTGGCGAACGCACAGGCATATACGTATATCCGCGTGTGCACTATATACGCTCGCAGTCGGGCGCGCGCTTTTAGCAAAATATTCAAAACCTTTTGACAGTTCTGACAACTCGGCTGAAACCTGTCAAATCCACTTTTCTGCATCTCAGAACGCAAAATCCGCACGCATCCCCGCGTCTTTCTAAAAAAAAAAGGAAAGAAGAGGATGATTCGATTAGTGCGCAAAAAAAATATTATAACGAGCTATTTCGTTATTTCTCCTCCTCGAGCCGAACAAAAAGAAGTACCAGTAAAAGAGAGAGAGAGAAGGAGGTGGGCAGAGAATAAAAAGAAAACAAACCGCGGCCAAATAAACAAACACTCCATGCTCACCACATATATATAGCCACCCGAGACCCACCCTGGAGCCTTTTGAACGCCAATCCTTTATACCGACCGGCCATCAATTTAGCTCTGAATGCGCGACTGTAAAGTGATCCCTCTCTCTCTCTCTCTCTCTCTCTCTCTCTCTGACACACGCACACACACACACACACACACACACGCACGTACACGCAGTGAGATCAGCTTTGCTCACGCAGCCATTCGCTCAGACAGATTGATTGATCGATTTGTTTGTTCCATGGGCATCGACGGCTTAAGTCTTACTGCAAAGCTTTAATACGCAATTTTGCATAATATTTGCGACTCGTCGATCAATAGGAGATTGGCTCGTGAGACTATATTATATCGTATTAAAAGAGCTCGAGGCTATTTAAAAACTCCCATTTACCGTAGCGCGTAATTTTTCTCAGAGCTGAATGGAAAAAGCTCATAGTCGTGTATGAATGATGTAAAATAAATGAGCGCTTTAATACTTACCCACGAGATTTACGTGTTCTTCAAAGGGATGAAAGTTTTATAAAAAATATGTTAAAAAGTATAATCTGTCAAATTCAAAGCGGAATTTTTAAATAAAATAGACCAAGAAGGAAAATTAAAAATATAAGGATTGGCCTACAGGCGAGTGATCGCAATCTAGTCTGCATAACTTTGACTTTAAATTTGAATTTAAGCATAGCAGCAGAGTAAGAGAGTAGGGCACGAGTAAGCCAAAGAGTGAATGAATGAGCAAGCAGTAGAGACAGATAGAGGGAGAGAGAGGGGGGAGAGAGAGATAATCTAGATCGAGGAATTTAATTGAGCCGCTTCCACGCGCTCGGCCAACTGCAGCAGCAGCAGCTCGGGAAACCTCGAAGCTCAGCTTCCTGTCAATCCCGAGCCTATGCACTCGTGTCTCTGTCTGTATGCCCATAGGCAGAAGCAGCCTCTCTACAATCGAGGCAGAGAGAGAGAGAGAGAGAGAGAGGCGAAATCGCACAAATTAACGGCTCTGATGGAGCCAATTATCGGCCAATTGTTCCCTCTCTTCTCATCCACTATCCCAGTCCAGGCTGCATCCACCAGTCTCATAATGACGCTCGCTCACGCGCTCGCAGATGGACCTCGATATAATTCCCGAGAATGCAATATTCCCCATATATATGCGTATTGCATCTCGCGACTGCTTTGTCTCTTTCTCTCTCTCTCTCTCTCTCTCTCTCTCTCATTCTATCCCTGTACATGCATAATTCGGATTATTGGGATGGGTGGATGGTTGGTGGGAGGAGCTGTTATCGGATATATATGACTCTGCAGGCGTGCGGGGATGGTGAATATTGCGTTGCAGCAGTCGTCTTTATGGTTGTGCGATGGGTCACTGACGGACATGTATATGCGAAAACAATGGCGGATTCGCGGCGGGATAATGGGAAAAGTTCAGTGATACGCGAGCTGTACATATGCGTTACGTATATGTGTGTTTCGTAACGGGTTTCGCTCACCTTCGAATGGCTTGTTTTGCGCGCGTGACCGAAATGCGTTGCCGAGTGCGTCACGGCCCGGTGCAATATTTTAATTGATTTTTGGCTCTCGTCAGTTTGTAATAGTCGTATACGCTTTTATTACATCCTTTCATTAGATATGGATACTTTTGTACCATAACTATTGTGCCTAAATTGTTATATGCGGAAGAAAATTATAGGGTATTTAGCGCGCTGAATTCCAGTTGCGCTAATTTTAAATTACGTGATTAAACGTCTCGCGAGTATTGGAAATTGGATGCATTAATAAACGCACGAAGCCGCAGAATAAATGACGAAGTCGCGTTGCATAAATTATCGAGATTATTATTATCTCTTTCTAGGGGATATAGCGAATAGCTCGGGGGCTAAAGTATATTTTTGCATATAATTTAGCGGGTCTCGATTTTCTATCACTCTTATACACAACTGTACAGTAACACAATTTCGAATGATGAATTACGCTATGGCATGTGTCGGGCTGGACTCTAAATTATTTCAACTGAGAATTCGTACGCCGGTTTAAAAACAGGAAATATTGAATATTTCAATTGTATATTCGCGATGAAAGAATACGAGGGTGGAAGTTCTAACGAACTTTCTCGTACTAAAATCTTCACATCTTTGTTCATTCGCAGTGATCGACTTACCTGAGGCAACTGATGAGAAATGGCTGGAAGTTGGATAAACTTAATTTAGAATAAGATGAAATGATTATGCTAAAATTATAACTGAGAAAATTAGTCGAACAACTTCGTCTAAGTGACAGCCGAGGGAAAATTTATGAGATATTCCGTTGCGGTTATTTAAATCATATATAATATATATATATTATATTCAATACTTTTACGTAATCATAGCGTTGATAATACCCGTACAATATCCCACTTTACAAATCAAATTACTTTATACTCGGATACGTATTAGTTCGCCTAATTTCGATAAACCATTACAAATTATGGAACACAACAAAATAAAACAGACAACGTATCAACGTTTCATTTCGAAAGCCTAACATTTAGCCGATACACGAGCAGCAACATCGGCACACAAATCTCGCGCGTATAAGCATAATACAAATTACACCTATCGCCGCAGCGACAGATCGACTCACTTTCTCTCCAGTTCTCGCAATAAGTAACAGTGCAGAGACATGCATTTTCGCGCATTTGCCGGATGCCCACTATCCCATCACGCAGCGTTAGCGGCACATTCGTATCGCTCCTCCCTTCGGTATCCGAATCGGCACCGAGGAATCCGGCCGCGTATATACATATATATATATATATAGAAGAAAGAAACTTGTACACATAAGTCGGGATATGGGGGCGCGTGTAGATTGCGTCTGCTTAAGAACTCGTCCCGATGCAGGGTGAGATTGTATATATATTGGCTCGATCGTGTGTGCCGCTTCGTTTTACGGGCCGTCGCGCGCTCTTCTCTCTCCGCCAACTTCGTTCCATGGAAATAAGCGCCCGAGCAGCGATGGAATTTCATTTCCTCACGTGCACACCGGTCTCGCCCCCCCCCCTCCCCTTTCTCTCCATATACCGCCGTGCTATAGGCCAATGCAATCAATCACGAAGGCCAACGTCTTGGATGCCGAGGGACTTTTGTAGACCTGTGCGTATACGCGCGTTACTGCTGCGGCTGTGTGTGTGTATATGGATTTCTGAAACAAATGGTTTATGGGTGGGAGCTGCGTGGATTTTGATTGGTCGTGGAGGAACGATGTTGGCTTGGGAATTGGTTGGTTTCGGTTCAAGTTGCCGAGCGATCGTTACGGATTATTAAAAATGAAATTTTATTGTTCTGTTTTTTTTTATGAGAATTTCATTACTCTACCGTTATTGTTAGATTGTTTTTTACTCAAAACCGTACCAAATAGAGTCCGAATAGACTTGTCTCTCCAAAAATTGACTATTTTTCTCTCTTTGTTCACTAAGGGTGGCACCATCTGGTTTGGTAGACCGATAACCTTTATCCTGTTTCATTATTATTTTGTCTATATACAAATAATGGATATTGAATGAGAGCTTGCGATTTGAAATAATTTCAGTATTTTAAAAATACTAACGATTTAATCCAATTCAAATACAAATATAAATTAAAACATTCGATTTAAAATTTATTCTTCACTATAGTGCCCATCATTGATTTGTCAATAAACGTATAATCAAGGAGATATTTTAAACTAATTAATACGTCTGAATTTCTCCATGAATGATTAGATCTAAAAGTCTGGGATAGAAAGATCTCCGACAGGCAAGTCTGTAACAACGACAATCGTCCTAGCCACGAAGGCAAATAATTTTCTCGACAGCCAATGGGTGTGTGACAAATATTTGCGGCATTATTTGCACGTATGCGGGATGTACCAGCATCTCTTTGCTCGCTTCGCTGGATACATAGGATCGACCGCAGCAGCAGCCGCGGTAGTCGCAACATTGCCGCAAAAATGCATAGCAGCTTTCGGCCGAGTGCACTTATGTCTCTCTCTCTCTCAAACCTTTTACTCCTCTACAAACCCACCGTTTTCTTACCTCCTCCTGCCACTTTCTACACGTTTCCCTATTTCTCTCTCTCTCTCTCTCTCTCTCTCTCTTTTGCATGTATCCTTCTTACTGCGCGCGCATCTTACTTTGCCTATGTTTTCTTTTTATTTCGTATCACTATACTCTCTTATTTCTGATCTCTCTCTCTCGTTCCTTCTCGCTTCCCAGCGCAAAAGTTCTTTTCGTTTTCTCTACACCGCAGCAACTGTGTACTTATACGTATACAGCTGGAGTAGTAAAATCACGGCGCGAAACCATCTCGTTTGTGTATATATGTGTGTGTGTGTATGTCTGTGTGTACAAGAGTAGAGAGAGAGAGAGAGAGAGAGAGAGAGAGTGAGAGAGCAGCGAAAGTTCAGAGAGACGCGGCGCCGCTCGCCTGTGGCGTGTGCTTCAGACACAACACTTGAAAATAATGTTCGAAATAATAGAAGCTCCGAGGAACCAAGTATGAGTGCCTGGTGTGTATACCAACAACAACGATACACGATATTGAACTGCGACGTGCGATGCTTTTTTACAATGTCAACTGTATATGGAACGACACGGCTTTTAACCCGCGCAATGGTTGTAAAAATCAATAGGTATGGCAGAGCTGCGTTCCGGAAAATTGGAGTTCCGCGCGCGTTTTATTCTCGCTGATGGATTTTACTAATTTAGCAGCTAATTAGCGAATGTATGCAGGAGAGAGAGATCGAAAAGAATTCAGATTGGAATTCTGGTCGCCCCGACTGATTAGGACACCTAATTTGGAGATTGGTTTTGATTTTTTATGAGGGATAGTTATATATAAACAATTTCAACGTATTTTCACCTATCGGAGATTTATAAGTACGTATTTTCGTAATTCACATTAATATTTATAACGTTAAAAGAAAATGTCGACATGTCGAATCGTACCACGACACGTCCAATACGATACGTAAACCAAAAAAAAAGCAGCAATTGGTTTTTACGCCATTTATAATAACGAAATCGGCCAACTAAATTTCGCCTCATTATCTAATTATTCGCGCATCCTTCATTATCACTTCTAGGTCGGGTTAGCAATGTGTGTGTGTGTGTGTGTGTGTCACCCTGTGCGTTGGCCATCGAGAATCGGCTTTAATTACAATCGCTTCGCTTTTTCTCGCTATCGATTTTTCTGGCCGCCGCGTCGTCTCATCAGAGCGCAATTTGAATACACGATTAATTAGTTGAGGGGGGGGGGGGCAGACCGTACTGCCGCTCCTGCTTTTAATTCCCCTCCGAACTGTCTGACTTTGCTCCCTGTGCTACTGCTTTTTTTCCCTTCTTCTTCTTCTTCTTCTTCTTCTTTTGCTTTCTGGGTGTGCCCAAGCATTCTAAGTTTATTTTATGCGATTATTGAATTTTTTTTTCTAAAGCGCGCGTTTCGATTCTTCGACCATTATATAAAGGAAAAAAAACTTTTTTTCTTATTAGCAGGCAGGCGAGTTAAGGCGAGTAATTTGCATGGAAAGCATATTGTTTTTCTTTGCTCTGTGAATTTGCGCGCGGGGTTGTTTGGATAGTGACGGGGATGTACATTGATTATTTACACGAATGTCGATCTTGCTATATTTATTGTATGCCCTTGAATTATTTACATTGTACCGTTCTACTTAATTTTTTTTAATCCTTATAAAAATACCGATCGTGATTCTCTGATTTTAATAAATTATTTAATCTGTACATTCAGTGGTGTGAGGAAGAGATGTTAGCACTTGAAGTATTTCTATATTGCAGTCACGACAGTGTAACAGTCCTATAAACAAATATTTATGCTATTACAGTCCTCGATGCAGTTCACGAATGTTTCTCGCTCATGAATATTTAAAGCTGTAAATTATAAGGCATTTGTGCCTTCGAATTTAAGCAATACCGAATTCACAACGACAATAATTAAACGATGTTCCATAATATATAGAGTATAAAGAAACATATTCGAGTACTATTTTAGCAATTGCTTCTGAATCCGCAACAAGTTAAATAATCCAGTTACATTTTACCCCGCTTAAATCCAAAAATCTCTTGACGAAATAACGAAATGTCGCTTTTAGAACCTGGCAGTCTGGAGGCGTGCAGAAGTAAATGGAGCGGTATATTAAGTCAGCCATCAGTAATTGAAGTGCTATCCAATTTAATTAAGAGTTCCAGATAACGGACTACTTCTCTAATTTAATGTATTTACAAATATAGTAATGTCCCTTTACTCATAAAAAGTATATTAATAATGTCTCGTGTGTTAATATATGTTCGAGAGAATAAAAGGACAAGTGGGTCAGACTTCTCGTAAATATTTTTCCAACAAAAAGAGCTGAATAAGCGTTACACCCGGTGTATATCCCGTCGCTCTTATACGCAAAATCCAATCTCAAAAAAGAAAGGTATACTACCTCCCAACAACGACACTTTACCACCGCGCCGAGTACACGCGAAATAATAACCTCAATCAATGCCAGTCAGGACCGATCTTGTATATCCCATTTTGCTCGCGCCGTTACCTCATCCCGGGGCATTTCCGAGGCGCACGAACCGCCACCAGCAGCAGTAGCGCATAGGAAAAGATGCGGTGTACCCAGTACAGAGGCGAAGCAGCAGTAGCAGCGACCCGGGCTCTATCGTATATAGAGAGAAGCTGCTACGTCGCACGGATGTGCCATATCCCCGGTACGTGTCTTCCCTGGACAACACGGTTCGTTCGCAGCTCTCTCTCTCGGATACTTTGAAGTCCCCTCTCTCTCTCTCTCTCTCTCTCTCTCTCTCTTTCCCCTTTATGTATATACACGTGTATTTCGTTGGGCGCAACATCAAAAGAGCAGGACCGAATAGCGTTTTGTCTGACGTTTCGCGTGTGCAGTGTGCGCGCGGCACTTGTTGAGCTTCGCCGTGAAATAAGTTTGCCCTCCGAGCGCGCGAGCTTTTGTATGTGTATCGCGGGGGAAATTTTTTGGCCAAGTGCGAGCCCGGAACGCAAAGAGTAATTTCCCTGGCCTGGCGAGAGACCTGATGGTTTTTGCTTTTCTTTTGTTCGCGCGCTTCTTTCTTTCTTTCGTCATTCTTTTTTTTCTTTGTGTTGGCTTTGTGTATTGGGGAGAGACGGATGTCTGTGGTGTGGGTTAAAGCATTTCGCGAGATCAAAGGCGAATTAAAGGGTGATGCGGAGAATAAGTGGAATGGTTTTCGACGGGACAGGGAAGGTGTTGGGGAGATAAGATTGCGATATTAAAATTTTCTTCACTTTTCACGCTTATTTGTGCGAGTGCGTAAAAACCTTATTTTATGTTTGTTTGGAAAAAATGGAATTTAATAAGCAAGAGGTATTTTCATGGAAATTGCAGTCTTGTTGAATCATACGTACGTTATGTAGCTTGATTATAACACTTCATAATAACAATCTTTCGTATTTCACGAATTCAAGTGTCTTTATTTCTAACATTGTTATAAAATATATATATATATACTTGTTTTATTAAGTCTTAAAAAGATGGTGAACCGCTGAAAAACGTTGATCGCACAATTTAGAGGGTCGTAAAACTTTCGAAACACACTTTTATTTAATATAATATATATGTATAAAATAAAAGTGGGTTTCGAAAGTTTTACGACCCTTTAAAATTGTGAGATCAACATTTAAATGCCCGTGTATATATATATAGGCGTTTACAATGCAAAGAAATACTTTCGAAAATATTTTTTATAGTTTCACTTGAATATAAAAGTCATAAAAATCTGACTCATGGATTTCGGCGCTTTCTTGACTCTCGAACGATCAAAAGTGTCAGTACTAAATCAATACAGTATACACGGTTACTCAGCGTTACCTTCAAAACTACGATATTTAAGATTTATCGTTGTTTGTATACCAATATTTAGAGCCGCTGAAAAATCTTCATTCCCGAGAATTCATAATATAGTTGTTGTATAACAAGTGCTTTACGCTCAGTTTTCGAAAAACATCTGTGCCCAGGGCTTCCGGGAAGATATAAATTTAATTCCTGGTGCTCGGCAGGAATCCATGGTATAATTTTACGATGTAGAAGGCACGTACGGCACACGCATGTAAAGCATATAAAATATTTCGTGCTCGGGGGGTTGGCTTTAAAATTTAGGACTCTCCAAGTTTTTTTTTGCCTCAAACCCCCGCGTCGGAAAAATAAAATACGCGTATAATTTCAAATCATTTAATGGATCCGTTCCGTAAGAGGAAAGTTCGAGCTGAACTTTTCCATGCACGGTACATTACGGATTATATACAAATTTAATTATAATGAACTCTCCTTTGCCGGCCATTTAATATACACCTGTTTAAAACAATGCGAGCACTTTGTACTCTGATAACAAATGAACACCCAGACCATAGTATACATTTTATTACGTAATAACAATCGAACTTATCTTATTTCCTTAATTTATTCAAAATAGCAATCGATACAATATTGTTTAGAGAGCCCTGCGTAGTAGCAATGATAAAAATATCCTCGTTTTTATTATCGCTAATTTCGTAGATCTAGAATTATAGTCCCCGAGTTCTCGGTGGTGCAGACGCGCAAGAGAGAAGCAGTGATCAGGCGTGCTCAAACCTTGATGCGACTCGAGAGACTTAAGACGGTAAATAAAAAAGCTCGGACTAGCGCCAATGCACATAGTCGTAAAAATTATCAAGGAAAAAGATAAAGATAAAGGATAGAGGGGCCGAACTGGAACGAATAAGCTTTGCGAGCGTGTACACGCGGGAGAGTGAGAGAGAAGAAGAAGAAGACGAGGAGAGTAGGTCGAGGGAAGCACACGCGAAGGCCAAAGAAGAAGTAAGCCAAGAAGAAGAAGAGAGAGGAAGGCGCGGGTGTACAGCAGCAGAAGAAGAAGAAGAAGATCGACGTTACCTAACGTATTACGTGTGTCGGTGCTTCTTATCGCTCTCGCAATAAGGAGAGACTACCTCACCTCTCTTTCTTTCTCTCTCACTCTTTTTCTCTCTTTCTCTCACTCTGGCCTCCTGTCGTTTTCAAATCCCGAGTCGCTACTTATTTCAGCAGAATACGACGTGTCCGAGTAGCATGTTGCTATAGCAACGGGAAACTCGGCAGGGCGCGGCGGCGGCGGCGGCAGCGGCGGTGCGGGGAAAACTGGCAGCTGCTGGAGGAAGGGGGGCGGGAGAGGTAGCCGAGTCTCCCAGTGGTTCTCAGTGGTGTGGTTCGACATCACGCACCTATTATATATATATATATAGCCTTCGATATCTTTCCCATGCTGCTGCAGTCATTATTTATCTAGCGGCGAATGTGTGTGTCTGGGTGTGTGTGGCTTGCGAAAAGGTGAGGTGTGTCCGATGTATATAAGGTCGCGAGATAGAGAGAGAGAGAGAGAGAGAGAGAGTCTATAATCGTAGGGTATTGTCCATGAGATAATGAGGGACTCTGAGTGCTGCTGTCGTGCGTCCTTCCTGCGAATTTCGAGGGATGTGCGTGTTGTACTTCTTGAAGAGAGGCTCTCAAAAGCCTCGGTGGTTTGTTAATGAATTATGGATTTTTCCACAGGCCTCCGCGGTCGTCTAGGAATAACGCGCTGTTTTTATGTTTGTGGACTATTCCTTATTCGTGTAAAGCGTTATTGGTATTACATATATATATATATATATATTCAGCTGAAATATATCGAAAGTAATAATAGATGAACTAACTTTTCAATAAGTCATGTTTCATTTATATGGTTTTTTGCTTCCTCGATAAGGATACTTCTGCGTATTTGTACAGACTCTCGCAATAAAGTTTGCTGGTAGATATAATATAAGTATGCATTATGCACTGCGATGTATAAAGTGAAATCTGAGTACTAAATAATATTGAAAGAAATTTTCTCGTAAGCAACGTATTTTATTCGACCGATGATATTTCTTGATTTAATTTTAAATTACTGAAAAAATATTTAGATAAATATAGCAAAAAAAATTCAGAATCCACGGCAACTAATGACTTTTTCCCATTCCGTATAATATTTTACAGAGAATTTTTAAATGGCTGCCTCGAGACTTTTTTAATGATGTTTTTTAATATGAATAGGTATAATAAAGCCTTCAATTGCTCCATTCACTGCCATAAGGAAAAACACTATTCACTCGAACATTTCTTAAAGAAACATCTCATTATAAAAAGATTTACGATACCCATCCCCCTAACTTATTTATTTTCTAAATAAAAACTTTATCGCAGGACTGAATACATCATAACGAGGAATCTCGAAAAGCATATCGACCTCCACCTGCGCTCCCCTTTCCTTTTTTATACACTTATTTACCGGTTTATACGTACGGTATATTATGTATATGCCCCAGTCAACGAGAGAGGCAGTTCGATTCAAAATTCATGCGGGACAATCAAACCGAGGTCGATTTATCGAATACAAAACGCCCCATTGAGATACCTTGGCGCTTATTCCGCGCAGGCATTGTCGTCATTGCGTTTGTGTGTTGTCCCCACTGCACAGATGCTAATCCGGCGTAAACATGAGCACGCTTTCGAAATTATACGGGCACACAGACACAACAGCAACATCGGAGTATAGAGGGAAGGCTTGACACAGTGGAAATAAATGCAAACCGCACCGAAACCATCTCCATCCGTGAAATTCGTAAGTTTTATCGCAGCCACTCAATAGTGTATTATAATATATCGAGTCCCATTTGTTTGCGCGCTTGAGGGGGAATATATTGATTTGCGATATCTCGACCGGCTGAGGTATTATAGTTAACTGATAAGCTTTGTAGTTGTTTGGGATTAAAGTTGTATTTGCCTTGCGATATACTGCATTAGCGACATCAAAATATCCTAGAATATATTCGATGTATCGAAGCGAGGAACAAATTAAAAATGCCCTTCCGATACAGCGCAGCTAACTGATCCCAATCACGCACGACATCAATGATGCATAAATTACAAAGAAAAAAAAAAGAAAAGACCGTCGACGTTCATCATTCCCCCTTGCCAAACCACCTCCTCGCATTAATATAGGGAGAATCCTCGTCGTATCTACCCTATAGAGAAGCCAAGCCCCCCGTATAGTTACCTTTCACCCTCCCCCCGATAAAATTGCGCGTGCCGAGCGTTTTGCCCATCTCCCAGCTCCTTAATTAATAAATTTCTAATAGATTCCGTCGTCGCGGCGCGCCAATCCAGTCGGCCGAGGCGCGCAGAGAGTAGAGGTAGTACGTCAACGTAGCAGAGAGAGAGAGAGAGAGAGAGAGACTACGACGACGATATCCCTCGAATCTCTCTTATTCATCTCGGAATGCGAAAGCCGGGCGCGCTCGTCTTGTAATGACATTCGAATGGCGGCGTGGCTGCTGCTGCTCCCGGAGATTCGTCGTCTCGTCGCAGGCATTGCTCGGCGGCGACGCGACGCGGGAAGCAATCTACCTTCCGGCATTGATTCCGGTCTCTCTCTCTCTCTCTATCTACGTCCTCGCGCGCCCACCTTGGAATAACCCGAGAGTCTTCCCCCTCCTTCCCCCCCATCGAGAATCTTGGGCGATATAATTACATTAAGTGGATAATTTTTCGCGAGATGGAGGCGACGAATTATTTAGCGTTTCGACACGTTACCCAGAACCGTTTCAACCGAATACCGAGACTGCCTACTCTGCTGCTTTGTTTGAGCGCGACAGTGACAAGGGGTTGGGTTTCTTTATTGAATTATATTCGAATTGCTTGAGATTTGATGGTGGCCGATTGGAATTGACAATTGTCGGTTTTCATATTCGACTGGATTGTCTTTTATCATCGTTAGGGTTTCGAGCCAGGATTACGCTGTTTCTTTTTTTTTTTTTTTTTTTTAGAGAAATGTTCGTGAATTAAAAGTAACGAATAAACGGTATGATAGAGGAGAAAAATCAGGACAGTTTTGATCAACGGCAAATTTATCTTTCGTTTCAATGATTCTTTAGCTCAAATTATGCACTATACAACTGTTTGTTTTTCTGCGCGCGAGCTCATTAGCTGCTGTTTCTAGCTGAATAATTCATTTCGCACGTAAATTTGTTTACCTGATATTCAAAAACAAATGAAACAATCACTGATTGCAACTCGTACTCAAAATCACGTTTCCATACTCGTCATGGTCCTTTCGTCTGTGCAACCTCTGTATTTTATCATCATTTTTATGATGTAAAAACAATGATGCTTTGACAGAGAAGCCATTATAAATACCGCGTATTCAAATTGTCCGACTGAACTCTGCTTATTCTACTGGCGCTCGAGACGACAAACTCACGCATACACATAAGTGTACCAACTATTTACTCATTAAATAGACTCATAGCTGTCGTCCTCCACTCTTATACATTCGCGTACGAATCTCCATTTTCAATTTTGCCAACGCTATCACCAGGGCTGAACCTCAACCCAAAATCTCTCGTATTATGATTTAATTTCGAAATCCTTATACTTCGGCCCTTTCAATCAACTCTAGATCAGAAAGCTCCTCCCCTTTGCGTCACTCTGTCCCCACGAATCGATTACAGGAGCGAGCCACTCGCGCGTAAGAAGCCAGGAAGGACTGAAAAGTCGGTAGAGCGGACGGTGTACTTTCCTGCATAAACACATGTCCCACAGAGTCTCCCTCTCTACTTCGGCCTTTGCCTATGATGTATGTACCTCGGCTGGGGAAAGGAACTCGCGAGACTCGCGCGCGTCAAGGAGAGAGCGCCAGCAGTAGCAGCAGCAGCACCAGTAGTCCCCTAGGGCTCAAGAGGTGCAGGCTGCTTGCCTGCCAGGCCGATAATTCCCTCGTGGGACTCACCCGACGAAGCTTTTTTCTACTCTGTTCTCTCTCTCTCTCTCTACTACTGACTACGACCCCTCGAGCGTTCGTTGGCAGCCCGTTAACCCAGATAGGCTTTGCCGTGTCCTCTCTCTCTCTCGCTCCCTCTCTTGCTTTATTCTTTTTTCCGTGCACACGGTCGTAAAATCATTTTTTCAAATGAACCTCGCACGCACTTACATGAGGCGTTGGAGAAAGCGGCCGCCGAGTTGTGTACGTAGAGGCGCGACGCGTGCTACTTAATAAAAATTCATGCTCCGCTACAATATTCATGGGGAGTCATGAATTTCTTTCCTTTTCTTTATTTTTTTTTTTCGCCGGAGACGGAGCCGAAGCCTGTTTATACCGGCCGTGCGCCACGCGTGTGTAAATATATTAAACCGATGCGGTGACGCGAGTTTAGAGGAGAGTTCAGAACCTGTATGTGGAAGAGAGAGAGAGAGAGAGAGTAAGAGTCTAGAGACGGTGGGGAAGGGAGGTAAGGACGTATTTTCAGACATGTTTAGGATTATACTTTTGCTGTGTAACTTACGTTGTTTTTAGGATCTTACTACTCGATAGACTTGAACCTCGAGAATTTGTTGTGATTGAAATTACAATGGGAAAAATAATCGTAGGACTCACTTACATTTTTCTGTTTTTCTTTTTTGGAGTTTTTGTACAATAATTTCAAAATTTCATAACATTAATCGAAAGATCAGATCATAATAAACTTTTAATTTTCTTGTGCAGGCTAAAAGTTACTATAAGCTCAAAATAGACCACAAAAAAGCTAAATTAAAAAATTTTTTGGTAGAATTTCCTTAATTCTTAGCAACAAAATAATATCTACATGAGTTGTAGAACGATTACTCAATGATTTCATATCCTCGGACTTTAATTTGTAAGGATTCCACTGCCACTTCCGATGCTATCATCTCATTGAAAATTATTTTTTTCTATTTTTTGCTATACTTTTCGTGCAGGCTTGACATTTTTTATTGAAATAACCTTTTCACTCTACCGAATCATATATTATACGTACGAAATGTTTGAAATAATGTGTATTCACTTTTCTAAAACTGCACAACAATAATAAATCTCGAAATATAATTTTAGACAATATGTTCACTTGAAAACAATCTAGAATTTTCAATATACTCGTGTAAGCGTAAGACAGGAATTAGAATATATTCTCCAAGGCAAATACGGTATATGCGTACCTGCACCTCGTATACGATTCCGAATAGGTTACTTTTTGCGCGCATCTCTCTCGCATCCACCGCTGCACCGCGAGTCGTTATACGAATTTCTCGCGGCAGGAAATATATACACATATAGACGCATATATGCATACCCGTAATGCACTTTTGCCTATTGAAAACGATGCGGCAGCTGAGGCGCGTATATACATATACATATATACCGAAGAGCACAAGCTTCCGCATATTATCCGAGCGGCGCGATATTACGCAACTATACGTGCTTGCGAGCCGCGAATTTTCATTTGCAGTATATGACGTGGATGGGAGAGTGATGTCAGGAGAGTGCGTGTCAAGAATCTGGATTAAATTTGATTATCGAACCGAGAGATATATACTCGCGCGAAAGCAAATAAATCTGGGGAAGAGCGAGAGAGAGAGAGAGTGAGAGGTTTGAATTTCATCGCGGTACTTTCCGCGGAATGCACCTTTCGCACAAAGAAATTCCATCGGCTTGATGTACTACTAAAGTGGAAAAATGTTCGATTCATTGTTCTGGGTTGTGAAAAGAATGTGGCTTTACTTGTTTCCGATCAGGATTTTAGGAATATTACGTTTTCACAGATCGATATATATTCTTGATGTTCTTATCTGATGAACTTTCTTTTTTTGTCGGCGATTGATTAAGATAATAAAAATGTTGTATAATCAGCAAAAGCATTTTGTTTTTTTTTCCGCTGTCACTCGCTGTAAATAATTTCAACAGCTTTCGTTTGAACTTGTGTGTCCGTAGGTATTGCCACATTTTTTTTTTGCTGAAAAACGTTTTACGCGCTAACCTCTTTTTACACGGTATACCACTCTATTAACGGAATTTATAACTGTAAACTCCTGTCAGTGTTTTTCTTTTTTGTATGTCGAGACCTATCAGAATGTTAAATTTAGTTGAGTATTCCAAGAGGACTGAAATCGATTTTCGTCGTATACAACTATTTATTTAACTGCTTTTATAAAAATATATTCGCACGTCTATTTATTTATAATTCAAATGGTTAACAATATTTTATTAAAAATAAATAACATCCTATAACCGAATGCTGTGTTTACTTTACCGATAAAACAGTGTATTCAAATATATAATCTCTATAGGTATTAAAAAAATATTCGATTACTCGCGTCGACGTATATTTCGCGTTTGGAAAAATTCACGCGCTTGCAACGCCGACTCCAGTTTCATCCACTATCAAATTGAATAGGATTACGTTTGAAAAAAAAGCCAGTGGAGTCCCGTCTGTAAAAATCCACAATGGTTAACAGTCCGATAAACTAAGCGTATAACGATAATCACTGTACACTGCCACGTCCATAATACCTTATTTCCCCAATCGATCGCCATCATCATCATCATCTTGTGCGTACAATGATAATGTGAGGTTTGAATATCTCTCCTCTCTCTCTCTCTCTCTCTCTCACACACACACATACACTTGGGCGAGAGGCGAGTTTGCTCATCCGACCGCGAAATGTTGCTGCCGAGAGCGAATTTATACGCAAATGCGCACTTCGACGTAACACTGCTGTTGCTGCTGCTGGAGCTCCGCGATCGCGTCTCCAAATGATTCATTGCACGTTCCGCGGCGTATACAGAGGCAGTGCACCACCGGGGCCGTGTGTCGATCATTGGATTGACCCCCGGCCTCCAACCTGAATTTTGCGCTGACGAACCAGGAGCCCATAGTGACATAGTTTTCTAATTTCCTAGGATGTTGCTATGAATCATTCGTTCTTAACGATCTGTCGCGAGAAAAACTGTCTACATTTTTCATCAATTTTAGTCCATATAGCTAAAAGTTAGATCATTTTTTTATAGATATACGTTTTAGAAAAATGACACATTGCATCGTTTTTTTTTTCTTCAAAGCGGAAAAAGAGACCTGTTTAATATCTGTTCACATCATGTTTCGTGAAATTTCGACTTGGTTTATAATTTCGTGTATTAATTAAAATATAATTTGACATCAGAGAGTTAGTGCCATTTGTTGGATAAAAATGCCAAGTATTTCAAAGCTTTGTGCCGCAATTGAAATTCACTTGTTAATTAAAATAAAATGAAATATGATTTAAAAATAACTATATTTTCAATACGTCCGTTCGGAAAAAGAAATGAATGAATGTTTTAGTTAAGCTATTACATCATGCTTCAATATGTCAATTTCGCAAGGCAGATTTTTTATTATTAATTTTCCCTGTCCTATAGGTTTTTCTCTTCACATTAAAAGTATTTGAAACTTGAAAAGAATGAACCATTTTAAAAAGTAAATATATCATATTTACTTTCAATAATTATAACATTTATAAAACTGACTGTTACTACTGGAAAAATGTACGTATCGCTTTATACAGCCATTTACAAAGGTCTGAATATATCTGAAATACTGACATATTATTTTTCTACAATTCCTTTTCAATAAACTATTATTATATTCAAATATTATGAACTTCGATCATACTGTTGCATAATATTAAAGAATTCAGTACGATAATCTCATAAGACTTGTAGCTTGTAGAATATCGCAATAATTTCCCTGAGTATTTTTTCTCTCGACAAAGTAACCTAATTTCCACGTAATTACCTAAATTGCTTCTGCTTTAAAGTAAGCTTCTTGTTTATTAAAACTGCAGGAAATAGTGTAGCGATCCAAGGACAAATTAAATGAAAGACGTAAGCGTAAACTGAACTCTAATACGGTTAGAACATATTAACGTAAACTTGTTATTTAATAACCACAATAATAAGTAATTTCTGTATAAGTAAGCTGTTTCACATCGCACAGCACTTGATATTCATTTTTAGCTTGGTATCAAATTGCGGTATAACATCATAAATAATCAACGCGAATTACTAAGCTGTCGGATTCGAAAATCATTCTCAAAGTTATAATGTAGCCCGACATTTATAGTTATTTGCAAGAAACAGAGCAAAACTATCCGTTGAAACTTTATCGCCCGTTGTTATATGGGCGCGAGCACGAAATATCGTCTTTCCGCGCATTAATGACTTGTAACGTAAAAAGGTTATCGAAACTAGCACAGGCTCGCCGCCGCCACTACTGCCGTGGTATAGCGTTAACGTCCGTCTAATCGATAATGCTATTGAATACTGCATAGTCGTAAAAGTATCTAATGACGGTACAAAAGGGGTGTGGGTCTGTGTGTGCTCTGACTCTCTTGCTTTTGCGTGCTCGATACGAATTTGCGGGATTATATTCACAAAGCGAACCGATGCATAATTATTCCGTCATTTTCATAATTATGATTCGTGTCTTCTTGCCTCTCTTTCTCTCTCCTTTTATAGCTAATAAAAACTTTGAATGCATAATGTAATTAGGTTACTGTGAAGAATACGATTTTTTATTAGCTATAAACGAAATACCAAAATAAGAATATTGAAAGGTCTCACTCAAAAAAAGGATGCGAAACATTTAAAATCATTAGCAGCTTGCAAAAATATTTAATCTTTTTATAACCGAAGTAAGAGGATTAAGAAAATGAAAATGTAAGTTTTCGTAATATGTATAAATTATAAGCTTGAAAGATTTTTTTCAAATTAAGCTTCAAATTTCTCGTATAAGGCATATATAACTCAACCCCCTTTTTCCAACTTTCACCCCTTCGCTAATTCACAAAATCCCTACGTCCACGTCCATATATAACGCAGTCACGCAAACTCCCCGACACATTTGCTTTATTCCTCCCGGAACCTCTCCGAATCGCATAATCGTAATTTCAAAAATCGACCGTTCGATCTCCCCCTTAACCCCCCCCCTACCCGCCATTGCCAAACTTGGTATAAATCGCCTCTACAAAGAAAAAAAAAAGCCCTCGACGACGGAACGACCTTTAAATCTTAAACTCGACTAAAACTCCATCCTAAAAAAAACGAACAGAAGAAGAAGAAAGAAAAAGTCTGTGCGCTCGGACAGGGCGATATCCCATTGGTCCAAGATTTAAAGCGAGTCGTGGGTCGTCAAGTTTAGTCTCTATCGCGTCCTCGTGCTCTCTCTCTCTCTCTCTCGTCGCCATGCATATTCCGTCGTGAGAGAGAGAGAGAGAGAGAGAGAAGCAGGAGCTCTGGTATAGCCCCTCGGCGAAAAATCGTTAGCGCAACTGTTACTGCAGCAGCAGCGGCAGCTCACCTCAAAGTGGCTCAACTGCACTTAGTCGGGGCAGAGGGGACAAAGAGAGACGGAGCTGCTGCTACCGGTGCCGCCGCCTCGAGATTACTGAGAATCGGAATGAGCCATTAGCGAGGCCATCTCGCGATGTGACACCGCTGGCACTTGTGACCCAAGCTCTCTCCTCTCTCTCTCTCTCACTCTCTAGCGCTCTCGCGTTTGCGGAGAACCGCTGCTTGCACCCCTATTCCATCCTTACCTGCAAAACTGTTTGTCTCTGTCTCGGTCCTGTATTTCCGCGTACGAAAATAAAGCCTTTGTGCGATGACGTCTTGGTTCGTGCTCCAAGGAACAAGTTGAGCTGTGTGTGGCCGCCGTGTAGGAAAAAGAGACTGTTAAATAGTCGGGTAGGCGCGCGGAAGTGAGAGGCGATGCTGTTTTCCGTTCCGCTTCTCTTTTCTCCATCTTTTTTTTTTTTCTGCGCGTTTGTTTTTGTGAGGGGTAGGGGCTGCTGTTGCACTGGCCTTTGACTGCTATATTTAGATGAGAGTGCGAGCTGCTGGCGCGAATTGTTGCCACGCGGTAGAGTCTTGTGCACTTGCTTTAGTGCTTCTTAGATGGTGAAAGATTATAAAGTCTTGCGGTTGTATATAAAGAAATATCTTCTTAAACACTGGGTAAGCTCTACTTATTATATATTTATTTAGTAAGAGCCATAATATCAAGACTAAAACTTTTAAATGTACATCGTTGCGTATTGTAGATTCTAGCTACAGTTTATGCATAATGGATACAGTGCTCTATATTCTTTGCTGTGTTTCAAATTGCATTTATGAAAAAAGCGTTCTGTTATTCAGAAGCACTATAGGTTCGGTTGTTGTACGCCAAAATCAAATCGTACGTCGGAAACAGAAAATCAATATGCAAAATTGATGAATGCGTATTTTGGATTTTCTGGACCAATCCAAAATTGAATAACAATAATTCGTTTTACTCGAGATATATGTATGTTCTCTGAAATGTCACTCTGTGGCAAACATCCACCTGCACGTGTAACATTGGTATTTAAATTCTAATAAATACGATAAGACCATATTTGATGAATTCAATCTTGGAATTCAAATTCAATTCCAGTCCTATACACAATCAATCAAGCAAACGCAATAATCGCCTCGAGGCCCAAAATCAGCTGAACCAATTCTGCCAAACCGATCCCTCTCTCAAGAGAACGTCCATCCGATCTAACCCTCCCGCAATAAACATCAACCCTCCCAACAGCGATCTTTAAAGCATTTATTAAGCGCCATGGGAGCCACCGCCGCCACCGCCACTACCGCCGCGAGTATCGACATCTCCGACCTCGTCGCACATTTGTATCCCTCCAGCAGCTCTCTCTCTCCCTTACTACATCGAGACAGCCGAAAATTCCTTGCGCCCGCCTCGGCGGAATGCTCGTCGTCATTTGTGGGCTTGTTCACGCGCGCTCGCTTCCTCCCTCGCCCCCCAAAACGAGCAACGAAATACGCCCGTATAATAAATCGCTTTTCTCTCCGCTCTGTGCCTGAGAAAATAGGAAATAGGAAGGTTCGTTGTATATTGTGTGCAGTGTGTGCGTGTGTGAGAGAGAGAAGGAAAGAGGATAAAATTAATGTTACTTCACGCGTGTGGATGGTCTTGTGTGTGTTTCAGGGAGATGCGGCCACGGTTCGCCATGCGAGCAGCTGTGCTACGAGCTACACGACGGCATGTACGAGTGCGACTGCAGGGACGGATACATACTGCACAAAAACGGATACAGTTGCGCCGGTAAGTGTGTGCTGCATAACAACCCTCACCCATCCACCTATAGCTTGCAATCTATTGCGCGACTAATGAATTGTTTAAACTGCAAGCCCACGTACCACGTTTTGTCCTTTTTTTTTTAGTGTTTTCGCGCGCTTCGGTGATTCTTGCGAAATGGAATTTGGACGGGAGAGCGAGACAGAGTGGGAGACAAAGCGCGACGAACGCGTTTCGAACTAACGAATAGAAAAATGTATGTGTTTTGGATGGCGGATAGCTCTGCGCGTTAGTGTAATTAAATGTGGTTGTCATAGGATCGTGCACCTTCCAATTATTTACTTTTTGCGCACCGCTGAATTTCGGTAATTTCTCGCGCCGGCTCTGTACCAAAAATGTTTACTATGTCAATTCTGGCGAAAGGGAGGATCAGTTCGTCAGTTTGTTTTTCAACGATGCTAGAAAATTTTTTTGGAAATTATTTGAATCGTATACAAGAAACTTCGATATTTTGTACAGTGTAAATTACGAAGAATTGGCCAGTAAATAGTATATTTGTATCGAATGCTAGGTGAATTTTGTGAATTGGATCCATTTTCAAATATGACATCATTCAATTCAAACATGTAATATTTATCAGTTTTGCAATCAGCACGAGTTCGATCCAACACGTTTATTCATTCATCAAGCAATATGCTTCAATTCTTTAAAACTTATCATCACCGCTTATTAACAATCCTATTTTCCATCGCATCATCAATTAACAGTATTAATATTCGATTCGTTCAAACCCCGATTTATATCTCGTCCTGCAAATAAAAAACAAATCTTCATCTCATCTATATGACTTACTCTAACTCTGACTAAATCCCTCATCTCTTGATTAAACAACATCAATCGAGTCACCTTCCGACTACCAGCCAAACTCTAAAAGAAATCAAAAATAGAAGAAGAAAACACACCGTACAACCGAAAAAAAAACCTCCAGCTAGCTCCTATAATGATAATCTGCACAGTCAGGGCGTTTTCGCGAACAAATAAAACAGCGCTGGATGGAAACTCGGATATGGTAGCGCGCGCTTACGCAAGAGTGCCATAACGGCATTTCGATATTTCCCGAGTGGGGCCTCGTCATCGTCGCGCGAGACCCGCGTGCAGTGTCTGCATCGAGCAAAAGTGTCACGCGCAAATGCCTCCCGCACTATATACATCCATATATATATATATATATACAGAAGAGTAGAGCGAGCTTTCGGATATATATATATATGTAATAGAGGAGCAGCAGGAGCTCCCGGGAGCGGCGCGCGCTAGTGTCCCCCACCTCCGCAGACATCGCGGGAATTGTAAAACAGGACACGCGACTCTCTCTCTATCTCTCTCTCTCGTCACAAAGAAAAGCACTGCGGTGTACCTCCTCTCTACTACTACCCCTGCATTGACGCACGTGCGCTCCAGTCGCGGGGGATAGAGGCGCCG
>UELV01004591.1:7734-21592 GCA_900490015.1 Megastigmus stigmatizans | reverse complement strand
ATATATATATTTATAGTATTTATATTGTTACTAAAATATAACCTGGTTCAATAAATAAATAAATAAAAAATATACTAAATAATTTATTGATGCTCTAAATGATAGCAGTATAACTGACGTCAAGTGAAAAAATACATAGTTCAAATATGCACCCACCTTATCAAGACCTGTCTCAATAGATACAGAAGACTGCGAAGCGACCGAGTCGAAGCTGGAATCGCCGCCGCGATATCTGCCGACTACGACGCTCTCCATGGCCATTTCGCTAGGCGACTCCTCAATGGCCCGGAGTATATTCTGGCAGATCTCCGAATCGAGGGGAATCGGATCCTCGGTATCGCGATTGTGTATCGTCACGGCGATGTGAGCCGGATGCGGGATCGGCAGAGGAATCAAGAGCTTCTCCGCGCTGTAGGGACGCATCTGACGCTTCCAGGGCTGCCAGCGGCCTTCGTTGTTGTTTCCATTGGCGGTCATCGTTCGTCGCCGGATTCGCGTGGATGTCAACAGGCCAATGGTGTCACTGCGCACAGATTTTTTTTATATTTATAGCTTGCATTGAATTGAAAAAAAAAAAAAAATACGTCGTGATGGATAAATGTCAACTCACTTTCGCTTATCGGATTTTCTGCTATTGCTGGGTGGCTTGGCTCGCGGATTGAAGGCGGATACGGCAAGATAAGGACTGTGCACTTGTATGTTACCTCTAGGCGCGTAGACAGCGCCAAGCAGGTCCGGACCGTTAACACCACCGCCAAGTTCTGTATTGTGCACCATGTCTGTGTAGCGTGTGAGATCCACGGCAGGATGGGGCTCAAGCTTGAATTTGGTGTCGGCCTCGTCCAGCGGCTGCAAGAAGTCTAGACTGAAGATGTCGGCGTACATTAATCCCGCGAGACCGGCCCAATCTCCCACACCCAAGCCTTTGTTCTCCCAGAAATCCTCCTCGTGTGACGACAGTCTAGCAAAGACGTGACTTGGGTACAAGCGTTCCAGCATCAGTGCGCCTTGCTGAATCACGACCTACAACGGATGGAAATATTGATATGTTCGTAAAAGTGATGTATCGTTGTATATTGTTTTAGGAAGCAAACGAACCTTCAAGTCAAATGTTGACAACTTGATTTTGCTTCTCACTGCTACACCCAGGCCTGTTTGTAAATCCTTTCTACGTCGGTCTAGCTTTTCGTGAAGTGCCGCCACTAGATCTCTAGCTTCCTTCTCCAGGGACTTGTAGGGCTCCTTTGTCTTTTCAAGGGTAGCTGCAAATGGACCGAAACACGCCTCGACGAACTGAGTAAAGTCTCTTTGTGGCTGTGTGATCAATCTTTCCATTTCCTGTTGAAACGCCAGCAGCTCGTCCAGCTCCAGTTTCGCTTCGAACGCAGCTAACGCTTGCTCCGGTCTTATCTATTTCACCAATAATAGATTACATTAGTCACTGGCTTAGTATTTTTCTTTATCGGGTTATGGTCCGTTCTTTTACCTGATAATAGTAATCCGACGCTAATCCAGGACCAGCTATTCTTTTCACTACGAAACTATCGCTAGCAGGAATTCGTCCCCGGCTCTTTATTACCAAATGGAACATGGCAGTATCCCACATTACTCTTACCCAGTAACGTATCACAGAAACTGTAAATTACAAAGTAGTTTGTATAGTCAAGTTCAGAATGACCAAAAGTGCATTAAGCGAGCATTAAATGTGTAAAAAGTACCTGTTAATATCAAAAATGAAACAAGAGGACATACTAGAGCAGCGACAAACAAAGCTGCTATAGGTTGTATACAGCCTTGTATACCGATATTCCAAATTAAAGCTTCCATTACGACTAGGTAACGATTTCGACTGCTCTCTGGACTGTCTAAATCCATAACAAGAGCCATGAAACCGTGCAATGCAAGCGTAACCATTGGCATCCTTAAAGGCGAAAATCACCATTATCAAAGATTAATATTTTTCATTATCACCTTAATAGTACGGAAATGCGATCTGACTCTTACCACATAAATGCAGTGAGAGCTATGAAAAGTGATGCGAAACTTATCAATAGGCAAGCCACAGGGAAAATAAAGAGTATTCCTAATGTACCGAGAAGACCTTTAGCTCCGTAATTCCACAATCTGTTTATGTGTCTCGTCATTCCTTTCCCAATAAACCCTATAAACACGAATTTCTCATTAAATTACTTGCGCATAAATTTTTACAATCATATTTTAACGTAAGGCCATAATCGTATGCGTACCTGTATCAGGCTCCGTTTCAAAGTGCGTCCGACTTTTACTTATGTGTCTCCAAAGCGTAGTGAGACGCGAGCACAACGTTGGCGTCTGCGAAGATTTGCGGGGGAAGAGGGTACCGTTGAGCTGGCTGAGCTCAAGATCCGGCGTGAAGGGTTGCATGAGTAGTAGGGCGCGCAATGAAACGGGACTGCACCAGGGCAGGGCGACACCGAACAGGAACATCGCGTTCCACGTCCAGCACCAGGTACGGGACACGTAATTTATCCAACGCCACATGGGCCACCTGGTAGTGGTCGTGCGTACGATTTCGCGCTCGACCAAAAAGACCGGCTGACTTGGATCGGCTCGCGGTGTCGTGATCGATGTCGGAGTATTGCTCAGTACCGTGGGTATGATCTCGGATTGACCCTGGAAACTACGTCTGACTATCCAGTTGCGCGGCAGCCAAATCTGCGTTGGCCACTGGAAGCTCCTAGTTGGCGTTTTCACCTTTCTCAGCTCTTTCAGAAGCACTGGTTCTCTCTATAAAAACAAGTAACACCAATTATATTTTTTTCTTCCCTGTATTCATAGAAATCACTTTTTTCCTGCTTATCGTAGCGTTGATCGGGGTAACAAAACATTTATATATAAAGTATATACCTCTCTCATGAAAGTCAAGTCGCGATTGAGGAAGTAGAGGGTCTGCTGGAGGTTCTGGTGAGCGCAGAGGGCGATTGCCTCCTCGTGGGCGCTCCACTCGCACTCCTCGATGAACTGGGCCTCGGCCTCGCGCATCCTGTCCCTCATCCAAGGCCCTATGCGCGACAGTACGGGATGCTCGCGGCCTATGCGCTCGCGTAGCGCCTCCTTGGTGCGCGTCAGCTTGCGCTGGACGTTCTCGACCGCCCGGTGATTGAGTACCACCGACTGCGCCTGCTGGACCAGCAGCTCCGGTATGCCCGCGCCCAGAGCCACGATGTCCGGGTGCGAGATGATCGAGGTGTTGACTCGCTGCAGATATTCGCGCATCACCGCTTCGTTCACTTCCTGCGGAAGAGAAAATCTTTTGCATTCATATCTTTGTTTGTGCTTCTTTACAAGGTCGATGTTTTTTCATTGCAGTTATAAAAAAGATAATACTAATTATATTGTACATTATATTGATTAATATACTCAACACGGTATACAATTAAAATCGTGTTACGTCATAAATTATACATGCATTCGTGATGCAGTAATGCAATATTACAGTATATATATATATGTATATCTGTACATATGCATTTAAAATTTGGAACTTGTATAACTTAAAATATGAATGAGAAAGTCACGCAAGATCCCGATTATAGGAATCTCTAAACTATATGATATAATCCGATGGACACGCGAGCTCTTAAGATTATTTCGAACACCCAATTTCACGCGCGCAGTTACGTCTGCACGAGCGTTTGGATTGGCTTACCCTCTCGATCTCCTCGTCCGACTTCTTCTGCGCCCTGAGCTCGGATATGAGCTTCTCGCGGAAATGGAGGAACCAGCCACGCGTCTCTCTCTCGAGTATCGCCACGAGGGTAGGCAGAGCTTTCCTGATGATGTCGCGACTGAAGAGGCGCAGATCAACGGCGGCGCCTCCGGGCGTGCCGAAGACGAAGGGCACGGGCACTGGGAGCATCTGGGACTCCCGCTCCACCTCGAATTTCTCCATGGTCGCGCGCTGCAGCTGCCGACGCACGAAACTGCAGAGCAGCTCCAGCGAGTCCTCGTACTCCGGCTGTAAGAAAATACCTTCCAATGGATATCTATTCGTTGGATACGATTGGAAATCTACTGCTAAGCCAGTATAGATAAAACAAACAGCAAAGTCTTAGCACTTTTTAAAACAATTGTTTTGGGAAAACCGAATATTATATTAAATTAATTGGGTAAAGAAAAAAGAAAACTACAACGTTTCAATCGTACAAGAATTAGCTACAAATTTGCACGAAATCTATTTTCATTCACGAACACGCTTCGAAGCCCAAAAGTGAGAAGCTTTTTCAAAGCTTATCGTAATATTTCAATCATACTTTAAATAAGTACATTTTACTTGGTTGGCTGTGGTTTTATTTTCATCAGCAGCAATATGCTCTGTGTACTGCACATATACCTATATCCTTATATATAAGTGACGAATTCGCGCATTAAGGATGCTCTATTTAAGAGGAAGTGGTACACTCACCTTACAAACCAACTCGGCCACAAGATATCTGCAGCGCTCCTCGCGTATTTTGGCATCCAAGTTTTGCGCTTGAAGAGACGGCACTCCAATTATGATGTCTGAATGAAAGGCAGAAAAAAGAAAAGATATAAAACAGAGAGAACGATGACCCCAAAACACGCTCAAGCGCTCAACGTGTCTACATATATATATACAAAATTGAGTATATATACAGTAAATTTCATCAATTTAAGTGACGAATGTTCGCGCGCGAGCTTTCATAAAAATTGCACTCCTAAACTCTATTAAAAAAGAAAGGGATAATATAATAACTAACCAAGCAGTCTGAGTAATCCAGTTAGTAGAGCCTTGAGGGACTCGGATACGCTGAAGCAATGCGAGACTAGTCTGCCCTTGGCCGTGACTACGAGAAAACGCGTGGCCAGTGCTAGATCCTTGAGTAGGGCCTCCCGTCTACGGTCCCTGCCGCGCTGCAGCAGTGCGCTCAGTCGCCAGCGGTGCGTCTGGCCCGCGAAATTAATCGAGTCCACCTCGAATTCCCTGCAAAGGTCCACGATTAGCTCGGGATTAATTTTCTACCCGCCAGGTCCCCTGCGAGTATTTTACTTTCTTACACAGGCCAATCGACACGTCCAGTCTTTTGCTTTTACAATTGGACATTGTTATTAAGAATTTACCGATGAGTTTTTAGTATAAGAAAGACACTCGACGTGTAGTAGCCCATATGTATGGTATGTATATGTACAATGCAAAGACATGATGTGTGAGCGAAGATAAGTCGTTTGTTTAAATCTACATTATAGGTAGGTATAATTATTGAGAGCGCCAACAAGCTGCACTCGCACAAAAAACCATATGTGTAAACATTGTGTAAAAAGAAGGAAATAAAGGAAAACCAGCTACGTTACAAGACAAGACAGATAATACCCTACATAATAACAACAATGTAAAGTATACATAAATAAGGAAAGTATAATTAATGCTTAATCAGCCGTGTTTTTTTTTTGCTGCGTATATATTAGTATTTATCCTACCACCTCAAACTTGAACTTGCTAAAATTCAAGTCCGACAGTTATTCACAGAAGAACTCATTTTCTTTTGTACAGCATGCCATAAATCATATAAGTAAATCTATCTATAATAGTGCTGTGTACAACTATTGCATTTCCAATCTGACCTTTCGCATCCGTAGCTTTATATAACAACAATCGAGATAAAACAAAGTATATTTAAATTCTTAACGGAGCAGAGGAAGGTCTGATTGCAAATCGTCCAAACAAACTAATATATAGCCCACGGGGATAAAGTACAAAACAATATATTGGCAAGTGCAAACCACGCGCGTATGATATGTAAGTACATAAGTAATACAAATGTATATGCTGGTGGGTGTGAGAGAGCACACGGAATCGTATAAAATGTATGTATATGTAAGAACCACACACAAGAAAAAGGAAACGAGAAAACGATACATTATTGAGTGGCCGGAGAGAGAGTGGGTGGTTGTTTTTTTTTGTTGCATCGAGGAGAGGGGGGTTGAGATGATTTGGAATTTTGTTCGTGATATCGTGACATACCCGCATCTCCGAATGCTCTCCAACTGAGTGGCATTCAGCTTCTTCGGCTTTCCGTACTTATCCTTGTGCAAGCTTTACAAAAATCGTTACAAAACACATCAGATATGAATCTCTCTCTCTCTCTCTCTCTCTCAAACTATATAATCTCAGTCTATCTTTTACTTTCTTTCTTTCTTTTTTTCTCTCTCTCTTTATATTATTATATATTCATCTCTCCTTTCTCTCTTTCTCTTTTGTATTGCATTTATATAATAATAATAATAATGAAGACTGCAAACTCGTTAATATATTGCACATTACGTTACTACGAGACTGTTTATTGTAAGATGACTGCAAACTAATGGATACTAGATTTCTAAGACATAATTAGTTCTATAGATGAATTGTATATAGGTACTTGCTCTGGTGAAGTATAATGCCTCGTATAAAGAATTTCTACATTGAATTGTACTCGAAAAAAATTCACCAGGGCAGTTTTGTTTAGTGAAAAAGTCTAGCTCTCAACTACATTTTGTATATTTATATATATAATATAGTATAAATACGATATGAGAATAAGAATAGTACTAATAGTGGCAATAATAATAAAAAAAAAGAGATGATGAAATAAGGATAAATCATAAGAGGGTAGAGTGATAAGAAGACGTATAGTACGAAGGCAGGGACGTGCAGACATCGTTCTAAACTCCACATATTTTCTACTTTTGATGGTGAGAAGACATCGGGAAAACACACGGAGAGAGTGAGAGAGAGATATACAGACAGAGGACAGAGGAGAGAGGGAACAAGAGAGCTATATATTGCTGAGCGACTCGAGTCGGCACGTCCCGCAATCGTCCCCAACGTCGAAGGAACGTTTGCCCGTAGGGCTACGATGGGCTTATGAGAACGACGTGTGAGGTAGAGAAGAGGAGAGAGAGAGAAGGGTGTTTTCGTAGAGAAGGGAGATAAAAGGAGCGCATGAGCATACGAACCCCCGCTCGCGTATGCTCTCGAGTTGTTTGTTGGTGAGTCGCCTGGGCTCGCCCTTACTGTCCACAGCTACGGCGTCGAGCTCGTCGAAGCTCGGCGCGACGAACATGTCGCGCAGGTGGTACTGCTGTTGTTTCTTACGGGCCAGACTATCCTCGGCGGTGGTTACGATGCCGGTATTGGTGGTATTGGTGGCATTGGCGTTACCTCCGCTGGCGCCGTTCGTTATTGCCGATGGTGGGGAACAGGTGGATAGTCCGGGTGGCAGGACGATCGGGAAGGTCTTCCAGTGGTAGAGGAACTGCTGGGCGACGTCCTTGATGTTGTGGACGAGGGCCTCGACCTCCGCCGGGGCGCCCCGCAGGTGCCTGCTGTCGAACTCCACCGGCTCTTTCTGCACAGACCATCCCATCATCCATACTTATATGCTTTTGTTATTTTATATATAATTTCTTTCGCTTTATACCGATGCCTCGCTTCCGTATATATAATATAGGCCAACATCTTGGAATCGGGTTCGGGAAAGGTGATATCTCGGAATATCCGGTTCGTACTCTCATTTCTATCGTGGACTTTAAAGACTCGGTTTTTTAACTTTATTTGGGTACGTAGAAATTCTTTGAAAATCTTACAATCTAATTGGAATTACCGGCAGAATTTCAATGTAATATTTTCAAAGAACTTGTACAGTGATAAAGTTAAAAAGCACTGCTTTAAGAGGATGTCAAAGTCCTACCGTTACCACTAAACTGTTACCGATCGGATCCTGAATAATTATTAATAACTAAATAAATACTTGAAATTATGCAAATCCTAAGTACAGGTGCACTTCGTCTATGAATTATCTATCATCTGGCAAAGCTTCAAGTGAATATTTTAAAGACACACATGGAAATTTTACCAGATGATAGATAATTCATAGACAAAGTGCGCCTGTATTCGGGATTCGCATGGGTCAAAATTTTGTTTGAATTAATACGAATTATTTACTTCTCGGTCGATAAAATGTAGGACGGGAAACTTAAAATTATAATTGACGTCGAAAGAAAAATAGACGTTTAAGATGCCGTTCTTTTATATATACACGAAACCGACGAAATGCATATAGTCACCAACTTTAGTTAGGCAAGTGTGCATATTTCATTCTACAAGCAAGCCACTGTAATAATGTTAATATGAATTTTAAAAATGAATTGCAACTATTCTTGTTATGTAACTTTGTCCAATATGTCGAATTTTGCACCTCTTGCATCGATCGAAAAATATATAATATGCAGGCAGATGAAGGTGAAAAAGAGCTGCCGTTACACTTACCTCCGGCTGAAATCCATCCTGGGCGAGGCGATGGTAGGGCTGCAGGGGACCGAAGGCCTGATAGTTGTCGCCCGAGTTGGCCGAGTTGGCCGAGCTGTTGTTGAGATTGTGGGGCATAGCGCGCATCAGTAGACTACGGGGTGGCTGGGGTCAGCTGCCCCGCACTCCTACTATCTCTTCATACACCATGCTGCTCGTCGCCACCATTTCTCATTACACCTGCAAGCACCCAACGGTTCGTTTCCATTAGATTAGAGTATACGCATCGGTTGTTGATTTAAAATAAAAAAATCACTTCTTTCCCTCTGTAGAGGTCATCCGTAACGAAATAACCCAAGTAAAACGGCGCTGTGAAGGAGAGAGAGAGAGAGAGAGAGAGAGAGGGAGAAGAACAAACGGAAGGCTTTTCGCGCACTTTAGGTATATACGTATTTTCGAACAAGAAATTTGAGCGATTTTGGTTAACCGGCTGGAAGAGTGTACCGTCTTCCTGGGGAAGCCGAGAGATATAAAGCATAATGTCAAGCAGTGCGAGTAGAGAATGAGAGATGAGAGATGAGAGATGAGAGAAAGAGAGAAAGGGAGAGGAAAAGAACTGGAGACACACACAGAGTCATCTTTGTAAGAGCAGCAGCGCACACGCGCATGTAGACAGAAAGCAGCAGCGCCAGATCGTATTACTGCACGCGAGGTTTTCAAAGGCTCGTTGCGCTTGCTCGCTTTTTCTCCTCTGTCCTGCCTGCTGCTTCTGCTGCTTCGGCTGCTGTTGCTGCTGATGCTCTTCCTAGTTTCGAGAGTAAGAGAATCCGATACACAGAGCGGCTCTGGAAAGCCTCAAACGGAAACGAGACCGCAGCGTATTCTATTTTACACTCGCATTATCTCTCTCTCTCTCTCTCCCTCTCTCTCTCTCTCTCTCTCTCTCTCTTTCTCTCAGTACGCGGTGCAGGCTTTTTACGAGCAACGCGATCTTCGGCTCTCTTTATATACACGGTCTTGAATGCTTTCGTGGCGGTGCCTATTGCTATCTAGTGCGACTGCCGTGAGTCTATACTAGGAGCGCTTTTCCTTGGGCGGATCAACCACCCCGAGGGCGCCAGTTGTTTGTTTAAGAATTTCAACAGTTGAATTCTTTGTGAATTGATATCGAGACACCAGATGGAAAACTCTCTGTTTTAAATAATTACGAATACCAATTGTTTGCTGTCGTTAATTTTGAACCAGACAATGGAATATAATCTGTCTCCGAAAAACGAACGGCGGAAGGGACCCCCCTTGTGAAAAAAGTGGTTTGCACGTCGTAAATATAAACTGTACGATTTTAGTGTCGACAATTGATCTTTGCTTTTATAATTGCACAAACTTGAAGATGACTTGAATAGAATGTATCAATTATTTGTAAAAACCGTTAAGTTAAATAATATGTTAATCAATTAAACAGGTTCACAAATACTAGCGAATGACTCACACGTCTAAATATAATGTTACTTTCGCCACGAACATTAAAGAAATGTTAAATCATAAATATTAAATATATAGTAGGCAAGGTAACACCAGCAACATCTCTTAGTTACATTATTAGTATTATTACCCTGCATCATTTACTTTCTCAAAGATTGAAAATTTCGAGTATCACAAATTGAAACATTATAAAGACAATTCTCAACAATATAAGTGATGACCTGCATAATGATAGCATGATTCCATAAAGGCGCCTGCGCTCAACTACTTCCACATTCCTGCCGCAACGGATTGCCCAACATTATCATCGCTGACTCCGCTCCCTCCCCCCTCTCCACTGCCGTTCGTTTTTTCGCGCATCGATCGTTAACCCCTCCCCCCCTCTCTCTCTCAGCGCTTCTTTCCTTCGCGCTCTTAACGCTTTTGTTTTGATCTACACACTCGCGTAGCTGAACCCCTATAAATTTCTTGGTGCGAATAGAGCCGGTTTTAACGCTTTCCAACGAAACAATTACAACAAATAAGTGACACTAATGAGGCTATGATTTTTACATTAGCGAAATTTATCGCGATTTAACAACTTCATGTGAATAACTGGAATTCTCGTTTGTTAGGAAAAGCTTGAGGTATGATGGTGATTTATAAAACATTTATTCACATACTTTTTATCACCCTTTAATTATATATTGGCTTTACTTCAAAATGGAATAAAAACATTATAGATAATTCACAGATTAATTAGCGGTACTTTCAATTGTTTTGATCCATCTCTTATTTTTCTATAGGTTACTGGCTCACATCAGTATGGATGAAACTTTAAAAAACAAACACAATGAGAAAATTAGTACATCATTTGCTTGACGATTCCGACCAGATCAAGAATCTAGAACCTAAAAGTATATGTGTCCCGTCAAAAATATGGTCTAATTAATCCTATTCCGCGTCATTAAATAAATTCGAGAATTTCAATTACCCTAATTGAGTACTTATTTATGCAGAGCGCCTCGAGCCATCGCTCCTCATTTACGATTGAGAATCGCTTAATTCCTGCAGACGCGGCCAAACCAAAATAATTAAATCCATGCTGGTTTCCACGCGAAATTAAGCAGTTCGGTCATCGAGCCGAAAACGGCTGGAAAGGCAAATCTCTACCGCACAAATATAGTCATTTCAGAAGTAGCAAAGACAGAACACAGAGAGAGAGAGAGAGAGAGAGAGAGAGAGAGAGAGTGCACGCAAAGAAAACGAAAATTAAAGAAAAGAAAGTGACGCGCGAGACGAGGTTGGTCTGGCATTGGGCCAATTTACGAAAATTTACGACAAAAATCGTCGGGTGAAAACAGGAGGGAAGGTATAGGGAGCAAAATGATAGGCTAAGAGTGGTAGGGGAGAGGCGGCAGGGTGGTGCTGCATCGCGCGTATTTGAGTATGCGCGCATGCGTGCGCTTATGCGACGCTCGCGAATAACGCGTGTGTTCCTGAGAGAGTACGGCTTGATGATGGGAACATTGACATTGAAAAGATGGACTAACGCGCAGACTGCAGACGCCTTCGAGATTCGAAAGGCAAAAGATACTGCGTACAGTCTGTCCAAGATTTGTTCAGGTTTTCTTATTGCATTATAATAAAAAGTACGCTTCGATATAGTGCAGTCGTTTGCTGTAACGAAGCAATTCACCAGAAAACAGTTTCAAATTTGATTCGTAAAGGATGATTCAGCCATTTGCTTTAAACAGGGCCCAAAGCATTGAATTTAATTATCGAAATTTCATATACTTGGAAAGTTTAAACAATTTTCGTATGAATGTTTAAGCTCAGAGTATGAGTATCTTTGGGTAACGAATGGTACAAATTGGAGGGTAGAGATTTGAAAAGAATAATTTATAACATCCTAAATGGTTGGTTATTAATCGGACATTGGTCAGACATACGTTCTTCCGCGTCATTAAAGCTCGGTATTGAAACTTGGTCACAAACTTGTAGCCAAGAATAAGCAAAAGGTAGACACCGAGAGCGATGCCGATGGAAAATGTCAGGCTCGTTGACTTGGGATTGGAACGAAAAGTAGCCAGTACTGGACCAGAGCCAGAGGGACGTTGGCCAATCGGTCCCCAGACTCTCTCTATCTCTCTTTCTTTACTCGCGTGCAAACATAGTGACATTCTATTATGGTTTTCAATATTTCGTTCGATAATCTTGAAAAAAATCAACATACAGTCCACACGAGTGCAGTAAGTTGGCTGGCAACACCAGTTTCCCATTGATATCAACGACGTTTGCAGCCAATTTTATTTTCCATATCTCTTCTTCCTCTAATCTTCGACTCTCATAGACTTATTTTCAATTTTTTTGGAATTAGTAGCTCTTTTTCGAGGTGTCAGACGATAATTAAGGAAGATTGACGTCGAGTGTGCTGGTAAAGTTTGGAGCCACGTGCTATACCAGAAATTTCGGTTTCACAAGCAAGAAGCGAGAAAGAGATTTATTATAGACTTTCCGTGATCTGAATTTTTGCGCGAAAATAGGAAATTAATTATAGTTGAGTGCGTTTTAATCGCTTATATTTCGGGCCGTTACCTAAACAGCTTTCCTACCGCAAATTTAAAATGCCGCCATTGCAAATTTTAGTTTTTTTTTTGGAAATTGTACAGTAAAAGTTAATGGAAAATTTCAAGAAATTTTATCATAAAAATCTCATTTTAAAATCAGCATTGATTAGTTTTTTAATGATAAATATCATATTTTAGTATTATTAAAAAGTTTCGATTTATTTATATATTTACTTAATAGAATTAACATAATTTCCATTGCAAAACAATTTTTCTGTTTCTTACCGACATCTAGAGTTATAAATGTTGAATACACATAGTCGGGCCAGTATTGAACTAACACTAGGATTCTTTACGTCTGAAACTAAATTCAAGAGAGGCGGACAGTTTCGATGCGCATAGCAAAAAAGTGTTCTGAATTTCAGTGACCTGCGAAGAATAATGAATGCACCGATCACACTAGACGTTTATATTTTGGAGGCACCTTAAATTTATAGTATAGTTGGTTATCTAAACTTTAAGAGAGTGAATGGCGCCAAAACATTTCAAAGCGTGAATTGAATTGACTTGAAAAAATCCTTTATATAAAGAAATAGACGATCTAGACGCAAGTGTATTTTTAATATCGGCAGTTTTAATAAGCGATTAACGATATAAATAAATCCCTGTCTTGAGAAAAAATAAATGAACGAACAAAGAAGAATTCAAGCCAAGATTAAGTTTTTGAAGCAGTTACAATTTGTACATTGCATAAAAAGTTGTACGATATTCATCAATTGAAGCATTTAATTTTTAAAAACTCTTCTTTATATAAGAATAATTGCTTTTTTGCATAACTGTAATACCCAACTCAAGTATAAATGCAAGATTTCAAGTTTGTACCAATTTCATTCTGTATGCAGCAACTATTCTTTTACGTAAACCTACTAATGTGCATCCAAATAAACTTTTTTCTTCAAAAAAAAAAAAAAAAAAACTAAGCACTACACATTTTCTAGCGTTAGCTCCTCGTGCATTTTTGTAGCACACAAGTAATTTTTTTGCACAACCTAGGTATAAACAGAAAGGTGCGAAATATTTGAGTCCAGAGATTTTTTTCTTGCTTTAGTGTACGTGGCTTCAGCGTCACGCTTAGCAGATGTGTCGCGTGAAAAAAAAGAAAACTTTTCCCTCTCTCTCTTTCACGTCTACACCCCCTGCCTCTCCTTCTTGCTATAACTGAAAGCCGAGAAGACCTCTGAAAGGCCTGACGAAAAAAAGGCGAGGAGAGAAAGAAAAGAAGAAAGAAAAGCAGCAGAGGGGAAGCTAAAGCCCGAGAGGCCCCTCGACGTTGAAGAGAGGGAGAGAGTGACGCGGGGCGGTGAGGAGAGATGCGGGTCTGAGCATTATTCAAATGTGCAAGAATGTGCAATAATTTTTTTCTCGAGCAGCGAGGCGACACTCTAGTACGGCTGAAACTCTTCATTCTCAGGAGCCTTGGACTTTTTCGTGCTGATCGAAAAGCAAGAGAGAAGGGAGGGAGAGAGAGAGAGAGAGAGAG
>UELV01004585.1:0-18245 GCA_900490015.1 Megastigmus stigmatizans | reverse complement strand
CTATACACATATGTATACGTAAATGTATAATCGAATATGGTCATACAAAATTATATATAATTGTATATAGTTTGCCAGAATGGTCACATAGGGCGGATTTTTATGCGATTATATATAATTGTACAAAACTATATATAATTATACATAATTGTATATATTTAGATGCATTGGTATAAAAGTATATATAGCTGTATATTCATGTATATTAACCAAGTTCATATATAATTATATATAATTGTATAAAACCATGTGCAACTATATATAAATATATACATTTACGTGTACATATGTGTATAGTCATATATAATTATATAGAGACAATATACATATATATTTATATATAATCATAGATTATTATATATGGTTATATAAATATATATATATAGGATTATATATGGTTATATATAATTATGTATAAATCATTTTTCCTCGGGCTTGTATTTAGTAAACAATAGTACATGCATTGCAAATGCATGTCTTCCTTAAATTTTTCTGTTCTCTTTAAAAAATAACTACCGTATGTTAATAAACAAAATATGTAAAAAGAGTAGAAAGTCATAAGTACTTGGCAATTACTTTATTTGATTTTTATTTTCAAAGATAAGAAAGACTATGGATATTAAAACCTTAAGAAAGATATACAATACTTTTTTTCATAGTGTGATAAATTATGGAATAATTGCCTGGGATGGTGCGTATAAAAATAATTTAAATTTGATACAAAGAATTCAAACAAAAAATATTAAAAGACATAAATAAAAATCTTTTTCTAGAAAGAGTACCCATTAAATATTAAGCAATTATTTATACTAGAGTCTGTACTATATTATTATGATGAACTAAAATACAGATTTTATAAGAAGTGCATTTAAAACTAGAAATAAGAACATCGTATTGCCAAAAATGAATAAGACTGTAAGTGATAAAAATAGCTATATTGTTGCTATAGAAATCTATAACTCGTGGCCAAATGAACTAAAGACTTTGAATCTAAATAAACATACCATAAAAAATAAATTAAAGAATTTTATTAAATTAGCTCAGTTATATGTATGTTTAATGTTGTAATATATTTAATGTGTTTACCTTCTATAGGATTTACTTTGTATCTGGTTCAAATAAATAAATAAATAAATATCCTATACAACTTGAAATATCCAGATATAGAAACTAACTTGTAGTGCAATAAGTTTCTACTATTACGCCTTGGACGTGATAAAGTTGTCTATCTTCGGACTGTAATAAAGGAATCAAACAAAAAGGCAAGGAAAGGCTAAAAAAGGTAAGTTAAAAAAGTTGGAGGTAAAGATATAACACGTGCAATGTGAAAGGAGAGACGAGCGGAATGCCCAGTGGCCGAAAGCAACGAGGGAATTGGAGCAAGAACGAGGAAAACTAAATGTTCAGGGCGCTAACAGCACTCGGAGAAGCGTGCGTGGTTGTAAGTGCGGCGAGATGCCAAGTTGACTTAAAAGAGGTTTGTCGGCAGCACCGAACGTGTATCTTAAACTTGTTTAGGATTCCATTACGATACCATCATCCATCGAATTATCAACTTTTTAGCGCTTGTCCGGGGACCGTCCAATCTAAGTCGATTAAAAAGAATATATGAAGTTTGGCAGATAATATTGTTGAATTGCGATTACTTGGAGTTCTCGGTTGCACAAGTAATAACTGATATTACAGTATTTCACGAAAAGGTTTAGGATCAAATTGCATTTCAGTTTTAATATTACGCCCAATAATATTCATATAAATAGTAGAAAATTAATTACAATTTTTAGACAACATTTATCAGTTACTCTTATATACGTTAATTATTAAAAATGTGAAACTGGATCCAGTATTTTCAAATCTAAAATTCTATCGTAAGCATATTTTACAAAAGTATTCTCGTTTCACTAATATTTTATTTATGTAAATAGTTTATTAAATATATAAGCTTATTTATTTTTGAGTTTTAAAACAAGAAAATCTAGCAATATTGCAATAATTAGCGTTCATTATTTTTTCTTCTTAGATCATAATTATATAAACATAGACATAAATGTTTTTGTGACTACTGTAAGTAATATCAATAGCTAATAAAATTCTGAATCTCAATTATATAACTTTTACATAATAATCTTAACAGCGAAAAATTGCTTGAATTTAAAAAAAACTGGAGTTGCGCATGAGATGGAAACCAATACGGAGAATGATCACTCCTTCAACAAATTCTAAAATATACATCATATCAACACGATTTCGTCTTCAACGCGGTGAGCAAAAAATTACATTTATGTGAATCTACTTTACCATCATACGATATCTTGTGGGCACGAATCTACTTTTGCACTTACGTAAAAAGGAGCGATAAGCTTTCCATCTTATCGTGGTAATGCAATGCGTTCGAAGATAATATTTATGAGAAACCTTGCAGTACAAAGAGGATTTGCGTGTACTGGTGTATAAAATATGACTAGCATGATTCATTCGTGGACAATTATATTTTATGCGTTAACAGCCAGATTTTGAAGTAAAATAAATGACGTCTTTTGAGTCAATATATTTTGTAAGTAGAATATAGAAAATAGATAAAAAAAGGTAAAATTAAAAATATGATCCAATTTCATAACACTGGAAAGGAAGAATTGAGTATTTTAAGATTGTTACAGACGTAGAAGGTTACGTCAATACTTTTTCAGTTATAAGAATAATTTTATTTAGTATTTTATTAAATAAATTGATAGGAATAAGTAATTATTTTCGAGAATATAATATAAATAATAATTTTGTTACAGAAAAATTAGTAAATTAAATGTCAATTTAATTAATGTATTAAAAGTGAAAGTTCTCTCACTCAAATTATTGATTCAACTTACGTCAAATGTATAGAATGCACAAATTGTCCATCCAGCCTATGAATATAAAAGCCTTACAATTCGGGCCGCACCGAAGCACAATGTTAAAAATATTCACAGCTAAAAACAGAATCGCATCATCCGCGAAAGATGTATTTCCGGCTGGGAAGAATGAGACTTCGTTAGTCTTTTTCCAGGGGCACTTCAATCGTCGCGTGCGGATGTATGCAAGTAGAGAGAGAAAGAGAGAGAGAGAGAGAGAGAGAGAGCACCAGTCGATTCATTAAATGCTGATGAATGTCACCAAATTGCAAAGCTCGCAGGTCTGGCAGCTGCATTACATGGTGAGCCACTACATTGCGCTCGGTCGAACTGCCGACGTATTATCGAGAAGCTTGTAAACAGGCCATGGTGCTTCGCAGAATTTAGATGGAAATTAATCTCAGGACTAGCCGCGCAGGGTCGATCTCCCTCGGTCGTTATCTCCCTCCCTGCGCTATCTCTCTCTCTCTCTCTCTCTCTCACTCTCTCTCACGCTCTCTCTCTCACTCGCGTCGGCAAATGAAAATTACAATGCTTCTTGTTAAAGGCGGAGCGAGGTAGCGGGTCGCAATAGACGCCAATTACGTGCGAGGGAGCCCGGCGAGCTTTTGAAGCGGCTTCAATGTAGCGCTGCAACTCTCGCTCTCTTTTTCCTACCTGTGCGCTACTATGACTCGTTCCAGCTTTTTGGAGCGCATTGAGCGCTGTTGCCCCTACGAGTAACAACCATTAAGAGGAGCCAACCGAGTTCTCTTGTGCAGCGGCGGCGGCGGCAATGGTGGATTTTTGCAATTTTTTTTTCATTTTGCGACTTTTTTTCGAATCACGCGCGGATATATTTGTAACTGGAGCACGTGCGATTCTGGAGATGCCGAGTATTGGTTTTGTCGATTGATTTTTCATTCTGTAAGGGGAAAAAAAGTTCGCTTTCACCTCATACTCGATGGATGGAGAATCATCATCGGATTTTGTTCAACTGACCAGAAGTTGCGGTGATAATAAGGACTTACTTTCTCTGACAATAAATATATTTTACATTATTTTGCACTAGTAATTAATAAATATTATTTTCTTGCTTAAATGAAAAAGGTATTACCAATTCATTTCTCCAATAAATCGCATGCATTAAAAAGATACCGGTTATTAAATTGAAAATTGTCGAGAAATCTGAAAGCTGCGATATTCATGAGATTCAATAATTAAAACATATTCGAAAAATATTTTTAACGCTATTGGTATTTAAAGACTAATGAAACCTACTACCTCTCCTTTTTAAATCTTTTTCAATGTTCTTTTCGTTTATACAAGTATGACTTAAACCAATATAAGTAAAAGTAAAACTTAAAAATATTATTGATGATAAAATTCAATATTATAAGAACAACTCATAATATTTATTGATGATGAGATAAGGTTTTATCCAACTATCCCTACATAGTTTACTTAGTCAACAACTTTAGCTAAGTACTCTTGGATTAAACTTCTTTATTTGAGCTCTATTGTTAAATTCTGAAAACGCCTACAATCCTCGTTGGTGTACAAACAGAATTCAACGCCTCCATTTACACAAAAGATTCTTTCTGTTTCACGAACACTTCATCAGCAATCAATCGAGACTCTTCAAAGCTCAAGCATCCAAATTGAAGTTGATGGGGCATCGTTACTAAAAAATCATTATACTCTCGAGTTTCCTTTAAACAAATATACAAAAATGTAAAATATGGCGTAAGTTACATCGAGGACACGCAGTCATTTTAGTAATTTAAGAACTGCAAATTTAATATAAGCTTGTCAAAAGCAGAATTTGAAAATAACACTTTTTCATCGAATATCATCGCATCGTTTTTTTTTTCTCACAGTTTTAAAAATGAATTTTTTTCGTAACTAGAATTGTTCAGAGCACGATTTAGTTTTGTCAGCACAGTTTGGTTTAGATAACTCTCGAGAACGCTACAGGTTATGTATGCATCCGTGGCGTGTGTATTAAAATTGTATCGTTCATATACGTCGAGCGTAATAAATGTTGGATTTACGCGTGGACGAATCGAAAACCGATGAGAGAGACTCAAAATGACGTGGAGCACGAGAAAGGGAAAAAGAGAATCGCATAAATAAAGCGGGCAAACGATGAATGATATCGCGGACGAAAGGCCGTGAATAGCAGAGACCACAGCCGTCGCGTGATGTTGTACATCTGCTGTTGGCTAGCGTGAAATCGCAGCGGGATCTTTGGGAGGCTTGGAACTTGAAACATGAATAATAATCGGTTACAAATTGCACCGAGACGCAAACGGCACCAAAGCGCTGTGAATATTATTTGAGCATCTCCCCAGAAATAAACCGACTGCATATACCAACGTCCTCGTGGCATATAGCTATACAATGAACGCACATTCAAAATGATCATATGCAAATACTAAATTTTAGTCTTATCTTTTGTTAAATTCAAAAATAACAATTATTTTATAATTCATGTTATATATTAAGAAGTTTTGTTGTGATTTGTTTTCTAAATTTCACGACACAAAAAATGCAGTGTAAACATTTCTAAAACACGTTGGTATCAAAGTGGAATTTTACTGGAAATATTTTATTAAAAAAACTTTAAAATTCACAAATAAGGCACCTACGTGAATTTAGAAATATAAAAAAATCAATATCGGTATACATGCACGCCCATAGATAATGAAAAATAAAGGCGTTTCTAAAAAAAAACGTTATTCAACAAGTAATAAAAAGAGTGAATACTAACCTCAAACTATAAATATGTTAACGATCTTTTCCAATAGCTATGAAAAATAGGAAACATGATTTCTAGACTGCCGGACCGAGCAGTTAACTAAACCACAGGTTGTAACGTCTAAATAAACGCGCCGAGCGCGAATATCGAATGGACCACACTGCGTACGTGATAAGTTTACCGCTGGAATACCTGCACTACATAAATTTTCAGCGAACGCCGTGGTCCGCGTGATAAATACAAACCCGTGGTAGTGGCGCATGGGAGCAACTAAACAAACCCCCGCGCAAATTTTACTTCGCGAGAACTAAATTATGAGGAACAAAAACCAAGGAAATACGAGCAAATGCTATAGGTTTTTTTTTTCGGTTCAACGCATAATACCCCCCCCCCCCTTTCCTAATTAATTTATCGTATAAAAACAACTTTTGGAATGATTAATCGTTTTTCTTCTACGCGCTTACACGTAGATGATATGGGGTTGAACAGAGCACGAAATTATGAATTTGAAATTAAAGATAATGATAGTACAAATGGAGTTTAAAGAAGTAAGAAGCTGGTATAAAAAATATTTAAATAAATCTCTAAGCAAGCTCTTTATTGTACTTTACATGTGTAATTATAATAAACTTTTAACAATAAATAGCTTGGTGAGACAATTTATGAATTATTGCTCTTAAAAAATATGTTTAACTAAACAGCGATATTTTTACTGGATCAATGTAATTCGTGATATTTTTTATTCTCACAAAGATTCCAACTAATTTTCAACCAAAACTGAGCAATTGTTAATTAGCTGCTTAAAGGGCATGATAATCAGCAGTATCGAGTTGAATGGCCACAGGAAACCATAACACCAGAGCAGAATTGCCGAAGTAGTGCAATGTGATTGAATATCATTTATTCTCCGGAAATTACTGGACTGAGCGGTTTAGCCCAACTAGTGTTTGATGTGCAGCCCTACTACTACCCCCGTAATACTGAAGTTTACCAGTTACTAAGTAACATTGAACGGCCAGAACCGCATGTGGTGGAAGTTCAGTTAACTACAATCTGCAAAACTCCAATCTTGCCTAACCATAGCGAACGTTAGTACTTTTCTCATAAGTGTAGGTTATGAGATCAGAGTTAACTACAAATAACGTTTTCACACCAGTAATTTCATTCAGCGATTGATTGCAGTTCAATTGATACAAAACCAGATTTATCATAGTTATTTATATTAGAAAAACTGCTACCGATTCATTGACACGTAGATGCCTCTATCATTTGTTCCAATATATAAGTAATATGTTACTTCTCGATATACTATCATAATTAAAATTGCGTTAAAATTTTTTTTTATTTTAGCTTGTACTTTACTAGGAAAATTTTCCCCAAATTACAACACCTGATTTTCTCTCTTCTCGAAGGAAACGCGTTAACTTATAAAAAGCCACTCAAGGAATGCATGCACACCAAAAAGGGATGCGCAAGTCACGAACAGTCGTTTTTCGCCCTCTTTCTCAAGATATTTTTACAGCTCTTTCGCGAAATTGTATTACCTTATTATAATCTTGAATTTTATGAAACAGTATTAGTGAAATATAATTTGTTATAGTCATTTAGATAGTTTAACGTTTTTAACTGAAAAAACATTTGTTGAAAAGAGATAGAGAGAGATTTGGTCTAAAAGATCCCTCTCCAAGCTGACAGTTAATCCCAAGCGCAAGGGCAACGCGCGGGAGTGAGGGAAGGCGAGCGTCTCTCCCTACCACTCACCATCCTCATCCCGGATGCATCTTCCACCAATGTTGCGTAAGAGTGGGGATAAGAGTTTCACTATTCGTAGCTAGACTTTTTCTCTGTCTTTCTCTAACACATTGTAAAGGAATAAAAAACCAAAACGAAAGAAATTTAGGGTATCCCGAATTCTTACTGGCTAACAGCTTCCCTTACTTTGTTCCAACTTTCTCTCCTTATTTACCCCATGTATATAAGAATTTCGTATAAATAGAGCAGCGCCAGACGATTTTTGTCAGATCTTGCTCGGCCACAAGGACCTTAAGGAACCTTTTCTGGATTACCAGAGGGCCTTGGGTAGCAGTCTCACCCGCTATAACGAAGCAAAGTCCGCCAGATTGAGGAAATGTACACATTAGAACGATTAGCCAAGTTTAACGAAATAGCATAGCGAGGTGAAGTCCGTCAAACTGAAGGATTCCAAAATCAGAACGACTAGACAAGCTTAGCATAGCAAAGCAAGGTGCGCCAGACTTAAGGATTCCAAAATCAGAACAGTTAGTCAAGTTTAAAGAATTATAACTTACGGAAGATCAATAAATAAGGTAAACTATATTTTCACTCTCTAAATTCAAGATATATTTAACAATTTAAGGACTTTGGTCCAAGAAGGCTTTGACCTTAAAATTAAATTAAAATAACATTAAATTAAAATTTTCAGGCCTAACACCCCTGCTAGAAAATTAACGAGTCGAGCTGGTTGGTAGACTAGCTTCTACCTAGATCTGTTAGCTGATTTCTAGGCAGAATGTTATCGCAAGCTGCCTAGAAACCCGTTAAGGATATGTACGTACAGCCGCAGAAAACAAGAGAGCGCTGCTGTACTTTTGTTTCGGTGCGGCTGCCGCCTCGTTTTGGGACGTCTGATGTCTCAAAGCGGGACAAGAGATACCCCGTACGCAGACCTGACCTTTACGTCAGCGCTAGAGGGTGAGATGATGCCTCGCTTTAGGGCAGTAGACGCTCATTTGAGAGCAGTGTACTGTAGATATAATAAAATGTTATTTTTTTAATAAAAAACATAACATGCATCATTAATTTGATTCACTGCATATAAACACAATAAATTACGATTTCTTACAAACAACAGTTGCTTTGCCAGTTGCCACACAGTTGCTCTACACTCGTACACTGCTCATTCGAGAACGTATACAGAACGAGCACTTATGGTACATAGGTTATGTACGCGAGCTGAAGGTCAATTTTTAAATGTCTTTATGGGACGTTTTTCAACGGATTAATTAACCCCAAATGGACATAATATAGCTTTAAATTATTATTTTTGTATTTTTTAATACAATATTTATTAATAAATATAGTAACGATTAATAAAATATATTTTTATATTATTTTAAAAATTAAGTAGAATCCACCCAGATTCTAATCTAAAACCGTCGTCAGGTCACGGGGCTTCCGTCCAGAAATACAGCCAGATCGTAAGCATATCATGCAAATCTAGCTTTAATCTAGCTGAAATATCGTTAAATTTTCTAGCAGGGACAAACCACGCTGCAAAATTAACGTTTATCATCTGAACGTGTAAAATGTAAACAATTAAATTATAAACGTTTTTCTTTTATGAGCATTACTCTTAGAAAAATTTCCGGAATAGGAAAGGATTAGTAGTAGTAGAGTTGGTATAAATATCGCATTTCCTGGGCACTTTACTTCAGTCTAATCGGAACTACAGATCCTTTGATAAAATTGTTAGAGCAACGTACGAAACTTGCATTATCATTTAGAGTATGAAAATAGATTTAATTTTAATAAAATTTAACTCCCATACTTAAAGGAAAATATATGAAAAAAGACCGAATTGATTATTTCCTATGTTTAATACATGGAAATAGAAATAGATGTATATAGAAAGATACTGATTTTCAATTAAGTATTTATGTGGAATAACTATTTCAAACTTCAAACATTGAGGTTTTGAAAGAAAATCTCAAAACAACACATAGTTTTTTCGAAAAAACTCTATAACTTTTGAAAATCTATCTCTAGACTAACTCTGATCACGGCGTTTGAAAGATAAGATTAGGTTATCAGAGTCACCATGTAATTTTTTTCAGATCAATCATGAAAACACAATAAGTGCTATAAGTATAACAATAAACATCTTGATCAGCTATCGTTATAGATCCGTTAGCTATCCAGTTGGCCATTCATTTTTCAACGCTTTGATAACTGTGAATTATGAGGCTACCATACTGCTTTGTTTCACGCACATTTGCGACTTAATGAAATATCGAAAAATTTTTTGTTGCTTGCGTTAATCATTTGTTTCGCAATTTGTTCGAGCGATGTTAATAATCGAATCATTAATTCAGCGAAGATGAAAAAATGGTTCAAACTACATAAAAAAACATTGGCAATAAATAAAAGGAAAGTTATTAAAAAGTGCATGTAATACAGAACACGATTATTGTGATTGCAGATTATTATTATCATTATAAAATAAAGAGCTAAAGCGTCATTATTTTATCAAACTGATCATCCGTTAACATAAAATAAAGGTGGATGGGAGGGAGGCAGTAAGATTTAAATTGCGGCAATATTCGCTTTAACGATAAGGCTGCACCGGAGCATCGCGCAAAATCCGCAGACTGGAATTTAATATTTTATCTCGTCGTTAAATGAATGGGCGCCGGGATCTCTGTGGCTTAATTTCCGCGTCATTGCATTAATATTCAATAATCCGGGACATGCCCAGGCAACACAGCGCCAGGCAGCAGTTTGTGGTGGTGCGACAAGAAAAATTAATAAGCGCAACGCTCGTTTGTTTAATAATGAAAAATACATGCGCGCATACACATTCATACATCTACACGCACACTACTAGACCGTCGGGTTTCATTATTCGAGGGCTGCGCTAGACAAATTCGCGTCTGCAAAATACGAATCGGCGATGAATGAATTTTTTTAAATTAACCATCCAACGGAACGCGTCAACTCTTGATGGCGCGATCGCAACGAGGAAAGCCTATATATAGGAGCAGTATGTACCCAACAAGGATCTGGGGCGTAAACATCGAGAGGCAAACGAACGATTTGTCCGCGCGCAGCGCGTTATTTACCGCATTTTCAACTAGCGACCGCCTATAAATTCCTTTCGAGCAATTCTAGAGCCTGGAAAAATAGACTGGCTCGAACAAAGGGTTATTTGACAACAAATGTGTATACACAGCGGACGGAGAAAGTTTGCGGCGATGCTACGCTCCTGATAACAGATACAAATGTGTCTTGCGCGAACACCTGCCTTAGTCATGTATTTTGAAAATTTAGTGCGGTCCTCGAACCTTCCTTTCGCTGTTACAATTTATTATCAAACAAAGTAGGATAAAAAAATCTACTTTCTTATTCTGTCATACCTCGTTCAAAGAGAAGAGTTATAGGGGTTTTAGGTTTTTAAAAGCTCTGGTAAATGATCATATCAAACATTTTAATGATAGATCGCACGTCTTCGTAATAATTTTCATTTTGCTAGTGCATTTGGTTTACTCACTCTGAGAGCAAGTAAGATTTAGTACTCAAGTTTACAAATCTTTGTCAGAACCTTTATTCGCAAGCTATTCTCAGACCGTTTATCAAATCAAGTTTGAACCTGGAGTAAAGTTTGGATACCTTATGCAGCATGTGCAGTATATTTTTCGCGAGCACACGCGAGAAGTCTTGTTACGAATTACGTAAATGTGACTTTGTATTATAAGATCATTCAGAATATCTTTCCACAATTTTTTGATTACACAAGTTCACAAAAATTAAGAATAAAATGTTGTAGTCTTGTTTATTAAAAATGTCAGTCAAAATTTAAGAAAAAACTTTAGTATATTTAAAAAAATTTTGTGTATGCACTTTGATAGATTGAAAGCTTTTTAATAATTTACAGTTATAGTGGAGAAACCTGCTCATACAAAGATATAATAATTAAAACTCCTTCACTCTTGATCCATCTGATTACGCAGGATCATAAAACCAATGCCAACTATAATAATCGTGTGATAGGTATGTAAAAAAAACATAACAAATAAGCGAAACTCACCAAAAGTTAAATATTCTCATACCTTCAACAAAAGATTATAATCTTTATATATAGTATGGTTGTAAATCAGATGGACCCTCTAAAAAAAATTTTTAAGCAAATTTTGTGTTTGCATAATTATAAGCTGGATGGATTAAGAGTGAAGGAGTTTTAATAATTAATATTAATATTAATTTATATTATGTTATGTATCGATTTTTGATTGTTAAATGATGTAACGAAAGTAGTTTATGATTAATTATTCAGTTTCTGCTTTTATACTCTGAATTAACTTAAATTTCACCCTTCCATGTATAAATGTACTCTGTATGGAATACTTTTAACCACAAGTAATAATTAATTAATTATTGCAACGAACTTGTACGTAATATTACAATTATATTTCATACTGAATCCGTTGAAAAGCAGTGAGCACAAATAATAATAGGGCGATCGATTGCAAACGTGGAATATCGTGCGGCAAAAGAAAACGCACATATCTCGGGGTGTCGGTATTACAGTGCGACGTAATGTCGGTGGTCAATGTTTGCACGGGGATCGTAGGTAGGCATCCTGCAGGCTCGGATTGGCGAGAGGGCCTAATTTCTCATGCAAACATAGTCTCATTTCGCTCCGGCTGCCTGGTTCGGCAAACATCTGGGAAGGCCGAAGGCTCGATGCGAAGCCAAGCTGCTGCTGCTGCCGGCACTGCAGGTGCCCGGTGACGTTAGTCGGATATCGGACGCGCCACCCCGCGCATTGGCTAGTTAGTAGAAAAAGTTGGCTCGAGTCAGACCAAAATTCGTTTAGAGCGCTCGGACTAGTTTCTCTCTTTACCTTCTTTTACTCCTACTTTTTTCTACCTATAGCTTTGTATTTGGGAATGGCAGTACTGCAAATCTTATTTTTGCTTTGGCTGGTGTACTTTTCAAATTAAAATTGAACTCCAACTAGGCACTTTTAATTAGTTTCTATTTGCGAGCCTTCACTGATTATTACCACTTTTTGCATTGACTGAACAGATTAGATATACTTTTAGTTACTATTATTTTTATAATAATATCAGCTTTAAAGAAATAGTATTTTATGTTTTATTGATTAAAAATAGCCATATTGTATTAATTATCATATACAAAACATTATAAAAAAGAAGAGCTCATTAAAACAATTTTTGTGAAAATAGGTTCTAAAAATCTTTTCCCAATTTGTGAAATAATAATTTTAGCTTTTTGAAGAAACACACTTATAAATAGAAATTCTTGAAGAATAAAACTCATTTTATAGAGATGCACGATCATGTTAAGATGATCCTTTATACTAAGGAACAATGAGACCATCAAAGGCTTAAATTGAGAAACGTGGGGTCGCATAATTTTGTATATAAAGTTACATCTCTTTGAATATATACATTTTCTAGTTTTCACAAAGAAAAAGTCATTATACCTTGTGAAATTATTGACGCTGATGTAAATTAATGAAAGGATCAATTCACAAAAGCTATGCTAGTCAAAGGTATCTGTTACTTAATTAAATTCTACAGTTGATATGTAGAGTTTTTTCCGATTAATTATAATTATAAAACTGTATGACTTGACCAAAAAAATTCCAGCAAGCTATTGCGTCAGTGTCGATTCAACCATCCTCTACCCGTATGGCTGAATAGTAGCATTTAAAACTGCTCGGAACGGTATAAGCTCTTCTCGCTTTTGGATCAGAAGCGTAGGTAAAAGAGCCGACCAGCCAGACCTATACGATAGCTTTGTGCACACCATCATTAACGCAGCAGTACGTTTAAACTTTTTGACATGCATACGCTATTTTTTTTATTGAACGAAACTCTTAAATTTAAAACTGCTGTACGTGAAATTGAAAATAGTCGTCTATTACTTACGAAATTCAGGATATTTTAAACTTGCCACTGAATTGATGTACCGTATGGATAGGGTTGAACAATTAGCGACTTACCTAAAACAGACAAAAGTAAAAATTAGTCAATCTTAGGATTTCATTTTTTTTAATAGATATATCAAATATATTGAGAAATAGAGTATATTCAAATTAAAAATTCAATCAATTCGAATTCAAGAATTATATCACTAATAAATTGATATGAAGTATAATTGCGTAGTGAAAATGATAGCTACGTCAACATTTGCTTTGTTTTACATACTTTGAAGAGGCTAACGGAAATGAAGTTCTACTAATATTCCCATGCCTTTGAACTTTTTTACTTAAACAATTAACCATTTCGTTATGAATCTGTTGATGGGATCGCAAAGCCGTGCAGGAAATTATTTAATTTACATAATCTCGTATTTAATTTACACTTCGACTGTCTAAGAGCGACACAACTAAACTCCCCATATGAGAACCGCCCACGCATATATGTATACACCTAATGACAAACTCCATTACATGCATAGACATCCTGATTATCTACAGATGTAGACACATAAACCTATTGACATATTCACATATAATTTCAAAAATACACTTAGCACCCATTACTGCTCAATACTCAATCTACTCAGATGCATAGTTTATATGTATATAAAAGTAGGGATCTTACGTCTTCCATTTTTGTAAAAATAGGCGACAAATCCGGGGCTTTTGATTTTTCTGCTACTTTTTCTATCACTATGCTACTCCATATTCTTATTCATCATTACCGAATATATTCGCTATTGTTATGAAAGAAGGTACGAATTCAGTTTTCAACTCGTTTCTTTGATTTGAGTGAACATGTGCTATAAATTATTCATAAGTAACTTATAAATTATTTATGAACAAGGTATATTTTTAGATCTCTATTTCAGTTACTTATAGATAAAGGAAGATAATGGTCGGCTGAATCTTGTTTATTGATAAATGTAAGTTGCCACTGAAGCTGACTTTTGTATTATCTATTTGTTTTAAAGCTCTAATTATTCTGCCAGTATAATTCACGCAAAGATTGATATATTCCATTATTAATTAATGCGCAATAACTGTTTTGATAACCAAACGGCATCGCTGATAGCCATCGTAACAGCAAAATCTCCGTGACAACTAAATTTAGTCGTAAAATTTATTTTATTCAAATTAACGGAAACTATTTAAGTACCCGTATCGTACGGCAATCTCCCTTCTCAGTATTACATAATAGACATATTTGCACGAGCATATGCCTACATGAGCCACCCGTTTACGCGCCTACATTTGCAAGTTGCCCTTGGAGTGGATGCGTATTTCCTTACACAAACGTGAACGCAGCACTTGCAAGGCTACACGCAGTGGTAGCAGCAGCAACATTAGCGTCGCTAGACGTAGAGCGAGCCGCGCGTGTTTACGTATGAGGGAGAGCTTTCAGCCGGTCTCAGTGACTTGCTCAGCACAGTAAATTAACCCCGCCACATGGCTCAAAGACCAATTAATGCGGCTTATGCGGTTGCCACTTAAATCTTGATGGAACGGCAGATGTATGCATGTGATGTAAACACCCGTGCGGCCGTATTTGCATGATGAATTGATAAGGGCCTACGTTTTCATAGCGCTGAGTGTTCTTAAAATTACTGGATCATGCGACAAGGATTAGCTATGATCTTCCCTGTATGCTCGTAATTTTATACAAGATTTTACATATAAACCATTGGAGTGTCAGATATATTTCCGCAATCCTGTTTATTTTGTGTCATTCCTTGTTATTATATTGCTTTCAGCACTTGATTTAATATAATAATTAACTCATTTTAGCATCTTTCAAAATATTTACAAAATGTTAAGAAAGGGTGAAATATGCATTATCATTTGATGATCAAAAGTCACTATAAAATAATGTTTTCATCAGAAACTTTTATACGAATGTTTAAAATTAAGGTCGATTTTCGCAACAGAGCTATCTTAAACAATGAATACTTACTATTTCTTTTAATAATTAGGTTAGTATTGTGGAAAATAAAATTTATGACAGTGTCGAATTTCTTAAATAGCCTTTTACTGGGGCACTTACCGTAAATAGCTTGAACGCTTATATTTAATGTTAATACAATATCTATTTGTGGCAGTTTAATTGAAATACTGTGAATGTTATTGCTTTTCAGAGTGAGAGAGAAACAGAGACACAGTCACGCGAAGTGTACGTTTGACGTGCTGCGAGAACGTTCCAGAGTGCGCGAATGCAAGACTACTGTGCGACCTGTCAAGGCTAATAGAAATTGCTTTCCTATGCACAGCTATGGTAAAGCGGCATGAATTACTCGAAACTTAATGCGAATACGGCAACTGTTCAACAAGTCTATTACACGTGCATTTCATTTCATCAAATTAGATTCTTTGATTATATATCAATAAACTATTGTATTACACTTAATTTAATATTCTTGTAAACTGTTTAAAGATACGTAATTCGAATTTATCTAGTTATTATGTAGAAGTTCCATTGTTAAAAGTCATACAGAATTTGTTACATTATTTAACAACGTACAATCATAAAATAATTTATGATACTAAAAGATTTGATATTTTATGTAATTATTCCGGGCAAATTTGAGTATTTTTATGGATACAGCACATATTAGCGGATTCAACATTTATTAGTAAATTTAAATTTCATTCTTTAGTAATAAAGCTCTTTTTAACACATACTTTTTTATTTCACTCTATTTTGTGCTGATTTACGAATGAACTCTGATTATTATACTATGTCTTGCACGAACTTTATAATTAATAAATTTTATGGGAAACACATGCCATATGTACATATGTTTCTTCAAGAAACTCTAGAGCTGAAAGTACTTTTTGTACGCTTCTAAAACTCATAAATCAAGCTTTTATAAACTTTAGAAATTTGAAGAAGTTTAGTAATCATAAGTTTACCGGGTTCTGGCAAAAAATTATTTACCAGTTCACATAAAACAATTTTAGTCGTGCTTTGTTTATTGCTATTATGTTATCGATGATTTTCGGCTTTCGATTCTTTTGCATATTAGCTGCTGATTAATATCAATTTCTTTAAAATACGCTAATAATAAAAGTTCGCTGTTATGTCAAACTGATATAAAATAATATTCCTAGTTACAAAGGATGTTTTTATGTGTCATTTATTCAAACTTCTTTAATTATTAGAATAAAAACTTATAAAGCTATATTATAATATAAGTAATAGTCAATTAATATTTAGCTTTAACTATTTATGTTAGAGTGGAAAGTTTCAATTCGAAAGCTTTAATAAGTCTAGTAGCATCATCATTAAATATGATTGTGAATGAGGAAATTTGAAAACTCAAGTGTCGATCGATTAACTTACGAAATCATAAGAGCCAATAATTTCAACAAATAATTTCGCTTAAACAAAACATGAATTATCGCAAAGATATTCAATTGACAGCAATTAAAACCGTTATTGATAAAGGTAAAATCATCAATCAGGAACCCATACCTTTAAAAATGTTATCTAATTTTATTTTACAAAAAAATGTATTAAATGTAATAAACGTTTGTTGTTTTAATAACTCCTTTCACAGAAGTTGTGATTAGTTATTAATTATTTACAATTGAAGTATATTCATATTAGGTAATTATATTCATATTCGAAGTAGTTACAAAATGCAATATTTTGAAAAAAATGCAGTCAGTATTTTTCATTTCAAAAGTTCCCCCCTTCTGAGCTCGCAACTAATGGAAACTTTTTTTTTTTAGTAAAAACTCATAGTAGAGCTCTTCACTTTTCTAGGAAAAAGTAAACGATGTTTCCTTCGCTCGGAGTAATATCCAACCAAAAACTATGAAGCACTTCGGAATAAATTGTCTGGCTTAATACAAAAAAAACTGGACAAGTACAGCTCGCCTTTCTTGCAAAGTCATATATTAATACGTAATTAAACAGCGCCCGAGATGCATAGCCGAACGCATTATTCTAATTATAACGCAATTAATTAAAAGTTGGCAAGGTAAGTAAAAAGTTTAGCCGATGCAACTTTTTTGCTCTGGGGCCGATCCTTCGGCGCGCTCTTCTTTACATCGCGTCCTCTACTCCACGTACGAGATCCACAGTTGCGCAGGAAATTACAGGAATCCAACGAGCAAATACGGTCTTTACTTCTGAAATTAGATCTTTCCGAAGTTTCTCTTTCGTGAGCGAGAAACGAGCGAGAGACGAGAGAGGAGTTCTCGGAGCTATAAGAGTCTCGCGATGCGCCGACTCTGCACTAACTCCCGGGACGCGCGACAGACGAGAAGTTTGAAAAAGAAGCTTCAGCAGCAGTAGCAGCTTTAGCCGAGGAACCTACATCGCATATATCGATGGTTGCAGGCACACACGTGTTATATATAGAGTAGCTCTCCCAAAGACTCCAATGACGACAATTCGCACGTCCGACGAATGCCGAATGGCATTTCACGAGCGTCGTGCACCGATGCAAATGTATTCCGAGCGCGTTCCCTTCGAAAGCACAGCAAGCCGGAGAAGAGGAGGAGGAGGGTGGCAGGAGAGGGGAAGGAGAGCGGACTTGCCACAGATTAAAAGTTTTTCCATGAATAGCAACATCCGCGGTGGACTCTCGCAAGAAGTCGCTGATTTTTGCTTCAGCGCGATCCCGCTGTCGTCGCCTCTGTTCTCCCAGCGGAGATGTCGCCGCCGCTGCGGCTGCCTCGTAAAACTTGCAGCGGTCTCATTCGCGACACGTCGTCGCGCTTGCAAATTGGAGTGAAGCCGTGGGGCCGAGCGTTCGATACGGGAGCCCCGGAGGCGCGCGAACACTGGACGCTGTAGACTGAGGAACAAAGAGAGAGAGAGAGAGAGAGAGAGAGAGAGAGAGAGAGAGAGAGAGAGAGAGAGAGA
>UELV01004584.1:0-10146 GCA_900490015.1 Megastigmus stigmatizans | reverse complement strand
AGAGAGAGAGATAGAGAGAGAGAGGGAGCGGGTGAGCGCAGAGCGAGTGCAGCAGAAAGAGAAAAAAGAATAGAGAGAAGATCATGGTCAAGAATGAGGAAGCGAATGCGAGAGTAGACAGAGAGGTAGAGAGAGAGAGAGAGAGAGAGAGAGAGTAAAATATGGGGAGAGAACGAGGAAGATGAAGTATTTATGGGAAGATGAAGGAGTCCCTCGCCCGTCGGCGATTCCCATGAACGACAAAGTCGCCGAGCGCTTAGTTATACAGCGTAATTATTGCCTTGTTAACCTTTTTTTTCTCTCTCTCTCTCTCTTTTTTTCCCGTTCTGCAAGCACTTTGCCTTTCTTCCATTAGAATTCCTGCGAGATCGAATCCTATTCGCTAAACGTGACGTTCAACAGACGCTCTCTATACATAAAAAATCCAAGAGCGTTCCACACAAATTTCCTAGTTCGCCCTGATGAACTTGCTCCATTAAAAAGCTTATACAGGATATCGCGTACCGGCGACTTTACACGAATAATGCAGATCGCGCAAAAGTATAGTCAGTCTCGAAAAAGGCTGCAGGTCGTCTGCGGACGCGCAACAAGTGCAGAACGCATGTCGGCCTGGTGCAGTAAGTATAAAGCGAGTCTCGGGCAGAATACGAGAGGGGCACCTGTGCGATCGTTGGCGCGTCGCCGGAATGTTTATTACGGGCAGGCGCCGCCGCCGCTACTGCCGCCAGCCGAGCTTAGCTGTGTTTGGTCGGTCTCGCACGTTTTTCTCTCTCTCCGTGCAGCGCGTATAGCGCGAGTCGTATGCTCTTTCTCTCAACCCCTCGGACAAACAGCCGCATTTTGTTACCGCAGCAGCAGCGGTTAAAAAGAAAACCTGCTCTTGTGCAGTGCTTATGTATAATTCTCCTTCTCTCTCGTCAGCTCCTCGCTTATGTGCAGCATGCAGGGATTCGTTTCTCTCGATTTCGTTACGGGTTTCCGCCCTTTTCGAGGCGTACCGCACGCCGATAAGATTTCTTTAGTTTATTTTGCAGCTTGATCGATGGACGATTGCCTGTCTAATGTCTTCATTGCGCGGCGAAGAAAAGTGCAGGAAAATTAGTTGAGTGCGGTAAAGAAAATGTTGCACACCAAAGCCAGGCAATTTCTCGAGTGATTTCTCCTTATCGCTCTTTACCCTCTTTTAATTTACTTCCCTTATACGCTGCGCTCCAGCTATTATGCAAAAGAAACTCCCCCTTTCTTCTCTATCCTCGCGGGTTGTGCCGAATAGTTCGACTTCTATACGCATTATATTTATGTATTATATTTGCTCGACTCGTAACTCAGTATTTCCTATTATGTGCGTGTGCGCGTTTGTATATATGTACGTCGGTGCCCGAAAGACCGGAAGTACGAGCTTTTGTAATCTAGCGCTTTCGGGGAAGCAGCAAAAGCGCCGTTCGAGTCGACCGCCGAATTACCTATTGAAATACGCACGTGTATATCTATATACTCTTCCCTTTTCAGCAACTCGTCGAGATTACTCAAAGACGCGCATTTATAGATATTAGCTGCAACTCGTTACATCACTTGTAATTAAAAAAATACTCTTCCCTTGGCTGCATGAGTTGTTTCTATATGTACCTGCACTCTCGCCTTGTTTGATGAAATTATTCGAGAGCTCTACACTTATAAGATCTTACGATCGAATGGTCCTTAGGCAAAAGCGTGTGCAAGTACCTGGGCGGTCAGAACGGCGTGACGGTGTCGGTGGTATCGAGCTGCGGCGGCCCCGGAAGCACCGCCAGCCCCACCAGCAACAGCAGCACCAGCAGCATCGGCAACCTCGTGACGAGCTCGGCCGCGGACTCGGCCGGCTCGACCGACTCGGCCAACAACATCGGCCACCTGCACCATGGCTCGATCGGCGACGAGGTCGATGCCGACAGCGACGGCGAGGTCAGCAGGATCGACTTCCGGGGCGTGAACCTCCGCACCAAGAAGAAGAGGGAGACCCTGGGAGCCGGGGGCAGCCTCCTCGAGGCCGCGACAGCCGCTGCCGCCGCCGCCGCCGCCGCCGCCGCCGCCGACAACAGCTGCGGCGCAGATTCCCTGCACCAGCAGCCCGAGAGGCCCATGTCCTGGGAGGGCGAGCTCTCCGACCAGGAAATGTCCTCCAACACCATCACCAGCCAGGTATGTGCGCTGCATCTTTTACTCTTACTCTTTGTACAAGCAACCCTTAGTTTGTTTCAACGAGATCATTTTGATTTGTCTCGCGGTGCAGGACCACGAGGAAACGTCGATGGAGGGTGTGCAGGTGTGCAGCTCGAGTCCCGGGCCCCAGGAGCACAAGTTCCCGATCAAGCCGGAGCCGGACTTCCGCTCGAGTCCCGGCTTGCAGTCCCTCAGCGGCAACTCCCTCAACGAGACGATCGTCGCCGTCTCCCACGTCCAGCAGCTCCACCACCAGCATCACCAGCACGCCCACCAGCCGCAGCAGCAACAGCAGCCGCCCCATCAGCAGCAGCAGCAGCAGCAGCAGCAAAATATCGAGCAGAATCAGCAGAGCGACCTGCCCCTACTGGTCGGCAAGCTCCTCGGCGGCTGCAACAGCTCCACCCCGAACCACAGTCCCGTACTCATTCCTCGGCATCATCTCACCAAGCACAGCCACACCAGATCTCAAGTGCGCATATTAAACAATCGCGTCAATTAATTAGATCTCTTTTTGCATAGTATAGGAAATGAAAATAATTTGTCGTGCCCGCAGGTCCCGTCGCCAGACTCGGCAATCCACTCGGCCTACAGCGTCTTCAGCTCGCCGACCCAGTCGCCCCACGCGGGCCGTCACTCGGCCCTCGGTCCCGGCTCCCCCGTCCCCTCCTCCTCCCTGTCGCTCTCGCGGCACAGCTTCAACAACTCCACCTCCTCCCTCTCCCTCTCCCTCTCGCATTCCCTCTCGCGCAACAACTCCGACGCCTCGAGCAGCTGCTACAGCTACGGCTCCCTCAGTCCTCCGACCCACTCGCCGGTCCAGCAGCGCCACGCTCACCACCTCGCCGCGGCTCAGCAGCAGCAGCAACAGCAGCAGCAACAGCAGCATCAGGTCCAGCAGGGTGCGCTTCACCTCCAGCCGGCCGCTCTACAGGGACACCATTACGGCTCGACGCAGGCCGGAGTTGTGCAGGCTGCCGGAGACGCGGGTGAGCCTACGGCGCATCTCGACGATCAGGACGACTGCAGGATACCGTCCGCACCCTCTGGGATCTCGACCCGCCAGCAGCTCATCAACAGTCCCTGTCCCATTTGCGGCGATAAGATCAGTGGCTTTCATTACGGCATATTCTCTTGCGAGTCCTGCAAGGTGAGTTCGAGCTTTTTCCCGCGCTCTTTTCCGCTGCAGCAAAAGATAATCTCGTGTACTAATATATATCTGATAACCGCTACTTCAGGGCTTCTTCAAGAGGACGGTGCAGAATCGCAAGAACTACGTGTGCCTTAGGGGGGCGGGCTGCCCGGTGACGGTGGCCACGCGGAAAAAGTGCCCGGCCTGCCGCTTCGACAAGTGCCTCAACATGGGCATGAAACTCGAGGCGATCCGCGAGGACCGTACGCGGGGCGGACGCAGCACCTACCAGTGCACCTACACCCTGCCGGCGAATCTGATCGGTGGCTCGGCCACCGGTGGCATGACGCCCGACAAAATGGCCCAGGGTGGGCCCTGCAGTCCCGCCCCACCTGGCAGCGAGCATCATCACTCGATGAAGCATCATTCCAATCATTCCCACAAGATGCAGGCGGTGCCACAGCTCCTCCAGGACATCATGGACGTCGAGCATCTCTGGCATTACAACGACAACGACAGGGCCAGCACCGGTCAGACCATGGGCTCGCTCCATCTCGCGCAGGTACGAGCCACCTTTGCACCTTTCTTTCTCTTTTTTCAACACTTTTCGACACCTCCCGCGCACAACATTAAACTTATTTAATCGATATATACTTCAAATTTACAGTCCCTTCCCAATTGCGGAATGGGCAACAGCACGAGCGGCAACCACAGCAGCGGAGGCAGCAGCAGCAGCGGCGGCGGTGGTGGTGATTCTCTCAGTGGCTTGACCGCATCGAACGGTCTAAACGGCTCGAGCAGCAGTGCCAGCAGTCTTCCCACCAGCAATGGCAATATAAGCGGTGGCCGCACCGACCCAACTCGTCCAAGCTCGGTCAGCTCTTCCTCCTCAGCTTCTGCTCTCGATCAGCAGCAGCAGGCTCAGCAACACTCACCTTCATCCATTCCATCCAGCAATCCAGGATGCAGTTCGAGCAGCTCCACGAGCAATGGCAACTCGACCCAGCATCCAGATTTTCTCTCCAATTTGTGCAATATAGCTGACCACAGACTCTACAAAATCGTCAAGTGGTGCAAGAGTTTGCCTCTCTTTAAGAATATATCGATCGATGATCAAATATGTTTACTCATCAATTCCTGGTGCGAGCTGTTGCTCTTCTCCTGCTGTTTTCGCAGTATGAGTACCCCAGGCGAGATAAGGGTGTCGCTCGGCAAATCCATCACTCTCGAACAAGCTAGACAATTGGGATTGGCCACCTGCATCGAGAGAATGCTCGCTTTCACGAATAATCTCAGGCGGCTGAGGGTTGATCAATATGAATATGTAGCTATGAAGGTGAGTTTTTATTTATCTCTTCAAATCTAAATCTAACAGCGTGAGAGATTAATTTATATTTTAACTTAGTCACCGATTAGTTTTCCATCACAATAGCTAATGATAAATGATTTTCAGGTGATCGTGCTGTTGACGTCGGATACGAGTGAGTTGAAGGAGCCGGAGAAAGTTCGCGCTTCTCAAGAAAAAGCCTTACAGGCACTGCAGCAGTACACGATTGCAAGGTATCCGGAAATGCCGGCCAAGTTTGGTGAGCTACTGCTTCGGATTCCGGATCTCCAACGTACTTGCCAAGCTGGCAAAGAACTACTGAGCGCCAAACGCGCCGAAGGCGAGGGCTGCTCCTTTAATCTGCTCATGGAGCTACTCCGCGGGGACCATTGACTCTATTCCGAAAAGAGATAAATAAGAAGAGAGGATGAGAAGATTATCTTTATAATACGGTCGCGATTTTTGTATTATTACGATGAAGTACATATTTTGTATTGCGAGAGAAACACGCGACTGAAGGCCGGTGATTTTTTTTTTATGTAATCGAAGAAGCTTTTCCGCGCGAAGGGAAAAGGAGAAAACAATAACAGCTCGTAGAGTTCGTGACGAACTTTTTTACTGAGCAAACTTTGTTTTTCATTTCTTTATTAGAGAGAATCATTCTTAGAAATAGTAATTTTCTGAGTACTTACTTACATGCGGTGGCGTTTGTGAGTATTTTTTATGAAATGGGAAACAATAAACACGTTCTAAATAATTTTCGAAATTTTAACAAAATCAAGGAAATAATTAAATTTTTATTTTATTTTTTTTGCAAAATCCTAAGTGAAGAAAAAGTTTAATTCTTTGTGCCAATTTTTTCCAATATTAACATTATTAAAATACTCATAGAAGCTACTGTAGATGTGCGCCGATTTAAAAAATCAAGTAAAAACAGTAAACGGGAAAAGAAACATTTGAATTTTTATTTAGCTAAGGATATATCTAGTAAATTGCAATTTGTTACAAAAGATTCGATGTCTTATACACAATTAAATTTAATACATTGTGCTAATCAGATTTAATTAATCGTAATATGCTTAAATTTTATTATATATTTAATTGTAAAGTTAATACAAAACTCTGGTATTCTCAAAAGTTTGTATGTTAGAGACTTTGCATGTTGCTGCACTACTCTATTTTCATATTTAATTGTGATTATCAAATTCGTTAATCCTTAACATTCACACTAGGTATGAACATCGCGTCGATCACAGATACAATTTTTCTTTTCTATTCTCAAAATAATTGGCCATTACTGAATTGCGCAAAATTTTTTATTGAAAGGTAATATTTTAAGAGTAACTAGTAAAATTTAAAAAAATCATTCCGTCACACAGAAGGATGTACAAAGTTATTCTGTAATATTTCTAAGAATTCAAATTTCCACATTGCAGCAAGAGTTTTCTAATAGAGATGGAGTTAAAATGACCCCTGTGTGCTCATTATGGAATTCTCATGAAGTGTGCACGTTAAGGGTTAAATTATCCATAAATGATTATTAATCAAAATTGATCTTAAATAATTTTAATGATGGTTATTACTGTTTTTATTTGTACTGAGTAAAATTTTGTTATCTGAGTATCAAAAAAGTTATATTTTGCTGAGACGAATTCGTAAAAAATACATTCAAAATATATTCGAAAAATCTCATTTTCTTTTATTCTATTAGAAAAAGACTGATTTTTCGAAATAGCGAATATTTTTATAAGCTCTTTCGCGAGTGATAATTCATGTCGATTTTTATAAATTTTACTGAATACGGGCTTTTTGATTCTACTCTAATTAGATTCCACACTCGTGTAGAATCTATGTAAAATCCCCGGGAATCAGGTTTTTATAGCGAATAAGAATACATGATGCAGTACGAACAAAATAAAAAAAAGTTATATGAAAATGAAACGCAAATGACTGTAAAATCGCGTATAGTCCGTATTAGCATTAGCTCGTGGTGTGGGGACTACATTTCTATAGGACTATTTTAGAAGTATGTAGGCTGATGAAGGACTTATATGAAGAAACAAATATATATATAATACAAATATATATATATATTATATATACAATCTATACATACAGTTTATAAATATGCATATATGAATAGATAGATAGAGTTATATATATATATATTATATATTTTTTACTGAAAATGCTTCCATACAAGGCCTGCGTGAATTTTGCATTCCTGCCTTAAAATACAGGAGTTTCGGAGCGGCCTATTGTATGCTTGTAACGTCCAGTGTGCATTGAGTGAAAAGACGAGACTGACAAAAATAATGCAACATCAACAACCTAGTGGATGACAAGCGAATGCACGTTTTTGTGCCAGTGTTGAACGTTTTTTTACATTGTTTTGATTATATGCAGCTTCTGATGAATTTTTTTACTATATATTAATTTTCAACTTTTCTTATCTTTAAAAGATGTAAAAAAAATGAAGGTGATAAAATTAAGAAAACATGTAAATTATGTAGAAAAGCAATATGTATGTGTATCGTATGATTCGTGCATTCGCGTGTTTCGAGATCCATTTGAATGTGTGATTCTTTAGGTGTATTTGTAGATTCAAAACTACTCCGCGAATGAGTGAGAAAAGAATTAAAAACAGATAAGCGAGGATCGCAGCGTGCGCCAATCCAGTGCAGCGAAAACTGCAATTGCCAAGGCCACTCTTTGTTATGGTTACTATTTTAAGTACCAGTATTTTCTTATCGTTCTGCGAATTTACTTAAGTTCAATGCATAATTTCTTTTCGTGTCCCGGTTTTGCGAACAAAATGTACTTAAAAATCAACGATTAATCCTGTGCTTGTAAGGGACTTGGATAATTGCATGGCGCTCTTATACCTTTCTCCGAAAAGGTACATCTCATTTCGTCGTTCTTTCATTTCTAACTTGCTCCGTACTTCATACGATTAAAATAAGTTTTACATTTTAGTAAGCATATAAATAGAAAGAGCAAGTGGTATAGCTGTGACCTGATTTTGTTCGTTGTATTTTTGATTTATTGGTGAATTCTTTTTGAGTATTAAAAAAAAAAGAATATACTTTTAAATCAAAATCATGTGTCGTATTAAACGTTCGTATTTTTAAATAGTTTTCAAAATTAGCTATTGTAAGTTTGTGATTTTTACATTTTTAAATATTAGCTTTTAATTTAGTTTTTAATGATTAAATCAGGTCATACTAAGCCACTATTCTACAAGATTTTACACGTTTCTTTGAAACATAGATGATGATTAATTATTTAAATAATTTTTTTTATTTCTATTTGCCGTATGATATATTTGCATCTATTAAATAGAGATATAAAGCATAAAATTATATAGTAAACACGTTATTAAAATATTCAAAGAAATGTTTATAAATCTTGTATTTTATGATTACAGAGATATAGTCTCATTTAGTTTGCAATCAAAGTTTTGAGGCGGTGAATTATATGCTAAAAAAGTTTTTATTGAAGATTTTTATTAAATGAAAATCAATTTTCATATATTAATTGCTGAAAAACTAGTGCACATTTTCAGATTTACAAAAAATGTTAAAATAATGCATTTTCTTTAAGGAATTAAAAAATCATATATACCTACTAAATCATTTTAATTTATATGGAAAATTTTCCTTACGTACAAAATCATTATGAAGCTGCATGCACTTTACAAATTGAAATATTTTTAAATTATTGGCAATAGAAAAATGTCCAGTATTTGCTATGATTCATAATGAATTGGTATTATAAACAATGTGAATCAACTTCTTAATTATTAATTTGACATTTTTAATTAAAAAATGCTATGGTAAAAATCACGGTGTAAATAATAAAAAAAATTCAAAGAATTACGCCGCGTTGAGTGCCTGTAAAAGGTCTAATTAAATTACTTTTACATGTGCGAGTGTCAGTGAGAGTTAAGTATAAAAAGAAAAAGTTGGATATTTGCCTGTTAAAAGTGGCTATTCTATGTTTATATTTTTTATAATAGTTATATCTACATCATTTAATATAATCTTATATTGCAATTTTCCACATTGTTTATCCCTTTTTTTATGATTCCGTGAGTGTTAACAATAATAAAATTATATCATCTGTCATACATCACTGAGATAAATATTGTGGCACTCAAGAGTAGTCGTATCAAAAAACTTTAATTTGGTATGAATGGTTGATTATGATGTTTAGTATATTTTTAAAGACATCTATGTTAATATAATTTTTTGAATCTCATCGAATGCAACGTTTTGCCAATGTAATCTTTTAAGTAAAATGCAATATGCTACTCTATTTGTTTCAATATTCGTTTTTATGCCACAGATAATTTCTGCTCCTAATATAATTAATATTGATAATTATTTAAGTAGAGCACAGAAAAAAGATAAATGTTTTTATGTACTTATATGACAATTATATCTCGGACACTAAAGAAATCTCGTGAAATTTCTTTCCTTCTTTATAAAGAAGAAAATGTAAAATGAAAAGTTCATTTTTTAAATAAAATCAAGATATAAATGGATGTTTTCCAAAAAATTGGTTGAATATATTACTATGTTCACCTGCAAAACTTATTTTTCTTTTACAAGTACTTGTGCTATGCCATGCGAATCTAATTCAAAGTGTCAGAGATATAAAATCTAAATTTTTGTTTCAATTCGAAGTGCCACTATTTTAAAATTTTGCTAATATTGAAAGCTGAACCAACTAACAAACAATATATCCTATAGTTTTTACTCTAGTATACCTCAATTGAGAGTTATAAAACTAATGTACCTTATAATGGGTTTTGATGTTATTATTTTATTTATTATGATTATTTTTTTCATAATTAAGGAATTAGAAAAAAATAATATCTAGCATCGAAAAATAGTAAAATAATAAAAATTTAAAACATTTGTTTTCATCATTTATACTTTACAGTCTTCATTTTTTATTTTATGCTAAAAGAATTATTCGCTTCATTAAATAAAATAAAAAAAGTTTTATAATATGAATTTATATTTATTTATATTATTTAGATTTATTTTATATTAAAACAGAAATTGACAAATTAATTGCAAGTTTCTATAGCTTACTTAGATGTAAGACCTCTTATTAATATTTCAAAGTAGTGAAAACTTATAATACGGGTCTACTTAATTATGAAAAAATGAATACATAAAGTTGAGGATACTTTATCAGGACATTTTAGATTTTGTTTATGCAAATAAGTAGAAACAGTCGAATATAGGAAGACATTGATTTTCAATAAGTAAGTCCTTTTTTACTTTCCCTATTCTTTTTTTATTTCATTTTTTTATATTTTAAAAAAAATATAATTGTGAAGTTAACGTCATTCTTCTTTATACATATAGATATTATATCTATCTTTGGTTTGTGGGATAACGCAGTAATTAGTGCATCCGCAGTATTTGACACGCAGTAATGGACTAGAGTCGATCTAAAATCCGCAGTAATGCAC
>UELV01004581.1:0-10682 GCA_900490015.1 Megastigmus stigmatizans | reverse complement strand
AAAATTATCTTTTAATAATCAATATTCTAAATCTTAATTTTGCTATAAAAATCATAGATAATTTTTATTGATGTTTTTCAACCCTTCAATATTTTCAAAATTTTACGAAATATTTAAAGCAAAAGTGATAATTCTTTTGCTCTAGGTCGATGTACTAACTGATCTCTTAGTGCAAGGAATGGAAGATAATGCAGATGATAGTGATATTTATGGAATTTGTGCTCATTGCGGTAAAAAGGTTGAAGGTGAAGGAACTGGATGTTCTGCAATGGATAAAGTATTCCATATAAAATGCTTCTGTTGCTTCGTTTGCAATGTTAATTTACAAGGCAAGCCATTTTATTCTCACGAAGGCAGACCTTACTGCAATGATGACTACTTAAACACATTAGAAAAGTGCTGCGTTTGCACTTTCCCAATTTTGAATAGAATTTTACGTGCCACTGGAAAACCATACCATCCGTCTTGTTTCATATGCGTCGTTTGTGGACAGAGTTTGGATGGCATTCCTTTTACAGTTGATGCAACAAATCAAATACATTGTATACAATGCTTTCATAAGTAAGTTGTAAAGATTTATTTTAAATTTTGCCAATAATGAGTGAGTTATCGTTTTTTTTATTCAATTTTTAAGATATTTAATTTTTTGTTTAATTATGCCTCTATTACAACAACCTTGAAAGTTTAAATATTTATTTATCAAAACCAAAAGTTAGATGTAGAAACTTATTATTGTACATAATCTTGATCTACAATGAAATTATAATCAATTGAAATAGTATTTTAAATTCGAGTATCGCATGACCACATGAGGCAGTGTGACGAACAATTTTTTTTATATCATAGACGTAAAATCTGATTTTTCATACGGTTTTCAAGTGTAAATTTCAATTAGACATACAGTCTGTAATCAACATGCTCAATTTATTGAAGTAAAATGGCTCATTTTAGAATTTTTTTTATTTTTCGGACTGGCCGTGAAATCGAATTTTACGGACTGAAAACATTACACAGAAAAACAAAATTTAATTTTATGACTCTGATACCCAAAAATATATTTTTCAAACCAATTAGCACATTAATAATTTATATGATTGTTTTAAAAAATCAAATATGAAACAAATTAAATTCTTTCATAGGAAATTTGCTCCACGTTGCTGTGTATGTAAGCTGCCAATTATGCCCGAGCCAGGAAAAGATGAGACTGTTCGAGTAGTAGCTCTAGATAAAAGCTTCCACATTCAATGCTACAAATGTGAAGATTGTGGTCTTGTATTATCTTCAGATGCCGAAGGTAGCTGCTATCCATTAGATGATCATGTTTTATGCAAAAGCTGCAATGCTGCTAGAGTTCAAGCTCTAACATCTCACATGACAACAGAATTATAAAAAGATTTCTAGCTACTTTATAGCAATAATATTATTGGTCTACAATCAAACAAAGCTTGCTACTCTTATCAATTTTTTACTTCATTTTCTACTTCATTTTTTACAGTAAAATAAATACAATAACAATACACCAGAATTCAAAACATTTTTTTATAATATAAATTATACATTGTTGATAAAATTTTATAGACTGATATATTAAACATTTATATGTCTTTTTGAGGACTCACTAAACACATTTATGTGAAACGAGAAAACTAATCGTAGTATTGATATATAAGATATAAAATTATATTACATTAGAAAATAAAAATTGACTGTATCCGTGAAGAAATTAATTATTCTTCATTTGACTTCAGCTTTTGTGTACATTGAAACTGTAAATAAGATATGTCTTTATAGTATGTATGTATTGTTAAATGATTTATAAGAATGTTTTGATAAGGATCACGCGGATGCGTGTGTATGTCAAATGTCAAATTGCGTATACATAAACACATACACACGATATTTATACTTATACTCATTCCACAAAATGGAGCTTAATTTTGATCAAGTAGAGTTCATTTTGCATTTAATATACTGTGTATTCATTTTATAATTGATAGGTACAATTATTTTATTAAATCGCGTCGTTGAAATGAAACTGCTTATATAAGTTGAAAAATGCAGTCATAATCGTACAACGAGAAATATTTAGTATTTTAGAAAATAAAGTACTTTGTAGTAAAATTGTGATGTCTCTAGATTTAATAAATAATTATTATCTACATATTAATGTATCAACTTAAACTTAAATGTTACAATGCTTAATAAAAAGAAAATGAAGCAAATCACTGTTACACATTTTTCTAACTAGCTTAAATTTAAGGACTGAAATAATTACAACAAACATATTTTATTGCGTCATTTATATATTTTATATTTCAGATGAGATTTATTATTTTTTTTCCCAGAGTTTTCCATAGATTTACAGTTATATTCATAGCTGTTGATTCTGACTCATTTATTATCCTTTCCTAAGTTATGTTTTTTAGTAATTTATTTTATTTATTATGCATTGCGGTTAAGTTATTCCTTAAATAATATATATGCATCTTTTAATATAATATATATGGATCTCTTATCATATATACTTTATTATCGTAGATCACTTAGACCTTATAATTATGCCGTTTGTATTATAAATCTACATAACGTATTTTTGCAGAGTTTCAGTTACATTCATACATGCGCTAATATTTTTTGGAGCTTCGTGCATGAGCGATGCATATTATAATGCATGTTTATAATCTTAGTAAAAAAAACATTGGAGTTACATACATTTTATCGGGAATAGAAAGTATATTATCCGATCAAAAATTTAAAAAATTTCATATTCATATACATGAAATCGTCATTTTCAGTGTTTCTAATACTGTGAAAGAATTTAATTTTATTTGTCATTGAATTTAATAATGAAAATTTAAAAATATGTTTTAGAACAGTTATTGAATATCTGATAACACCGAGAGTGTGATGTAAAAATCACTTATTTTTTTGTATTTTTTAATGTTTGTAAAAATGTGAGTAGGTATTTTATTTTTTAATATTTAATTTAATTAGTCTTTCGATATGTAAAGGATAATTTGTAGCAAGGAATTTCGATAAATTGTGTCATAGACATGACTTAGAAAAACTTTGTTGGCCTTTTATCAAATAATTTGTAGCATCTTTTACAAAAACAATACATTTTATAAAAACGTATTCAGTATTTACGCATTTGATGATCAAAGTTGGTTTAATCAACTGAAATCTGTGATTTTATAATTTATTTGTATTATATTAGACGGTTGTTTAACCAATATTAAAAAAGCTTAAAAAATAAAAATGTATTGATAAGTACATTTTTACTTGTGTAATATTTTTATAATGCTGCGAAAATTGAAAATATTAATTGCTTATCATATAAAATAATGCAATTTTTTGTATAAATTTCATAAATGTTTAAATATGTATAAATGAATAAGACAGATGTAAAATATATGTTTATACAGAAATTGATTAACTTTAATCAATAAATAATCTTTGGTTTCTATAAGTATAGAAATTTAAAAATTAAAAGATATGACGCATGTTCAAAATATCTTGACCCGAAAAGTTTAATAATTAAGGGAATAAGGGTATAGCTATAAGCAAAGTAAGATTTGCACAATTATGAAGTAATTTTGTCACTAATTTTTACATAAAAAAAAGAAAAAAAAAAAGAAGTAGACCATCGTTCGTGCACTTACTCCTTTTCTTTATATTTTTGCATTAAAATCATTGCTTGATAGCACTGTAGAACATAAATTTACATGAACTTTATTTAATGATTACTACATTCTATTTTATGTATTCTATATTTCCATCTTCGTCTGTGTCATTTTAGGCAGATTACATGTTTGATTGATACAATCTCAAAAAATTTACTTCTTTTTACGCGTCGGTTTTTATGTCATAAATATATTTTTGGTTTCATGATAAATATAATGATAATCAATTATAATATTAATAATATATGTATACTTGGGATAAAGTGGACAATGTAGTTTTCATAGTTAGCATACATCTGTTACACTACTCTAACATTTTAGTGCCTTCAGTAACATGTGCTCGCTTTATTCTCAGCTTTTTAGTCCAAGTGAGCATTTTGTGTCACTTTATATATACATTGTGCTTCAGTTTCTTCTTAAGGAAAAAGAAAAGAAAAAAAAACAGCTACATGTAAAGAAAATAATAAGTACGTTAAAGTTTCCAGACAGCAACAGCAGTCATAGTCTCTATTTCATAATGTCTGAAATTTTATATGAAAATCTGTATTTGGACATTTGTCCACTTTATCCTTACTTCGCAATGTCAGTTCAATATCTCTAATGTTCTTGTCTCTGTTTGAATTAAACATACTTAACGTTTCATAAATGAAAACACGTGTTTTCGAATGTGTATAACACATTTAATGTCCTATTTTTATGCTTCGCTATAATATTTCTAGCTTTTTTATAGATAGTTTTACGAAGTACTTTAATATATCATCTTGTATACCACATCCGTACTATTCCATGTTAAATTTCGCGTAATCATTTGCATACATGTAACAATTAACAAATGTCAACATCTTTCAAGAGGTGACTGCAATTAAACGTTAAATTTAACATGGAGATTTTTTTTGTTAATAGATATATTTATATACGTTTTTAATATGTTCACGGTTCACTGATATACATGTATATCTCGAGATTTACCATACAAGTAAATATTTATTTTTTTGCACTTGCACACAATATAGTCACAGCCACCTATCTCCACATTCGAGTAGATGCTCACGCAGTTAAGAGTTTCGCCACAGTACATTCACACTAATTCTTTCATACCCTAAATCCCAATGGCATATATTACTAATTAAATATTGCTGAGATTATTGACTGAGTTAACACAGATGACTGAAGCGCGCCCATTTTTATTTTCATTAAGTACTACTACTACTATATTGCAATTATGTAAATCGAATAATAATTCATTACATATGATGCAATATATTTTATAGCATTTTCATGCGTCAAGTTCTACGCATCAAAATATATTTATATAGACTTAATAACAATAGTAAAGTCGAGTGACTCGATTCGTAAATTGCTTAATATCAGTGAAAACTCAGTCAATGCGAATTACATGTATAGAAATAGATGCCGAAATGAGCAGCTGCTCGATGTGCGACAATACTTTATTTTCACATCGACGTCATCGAGTATGTTACAATTTGGCTGCTTACATGGATTCGTTTATATCTTTTGTTATATATGTTTTTTTTCTTTGTTCTCGCTCGTGTTAACTCTCGCATTTGTCGTCAATACCAACGTAACAACGTATACTTTCACACTTCCAAATTCGCTGAATGATACTGAGCCAGCTGACGGGCTCTTAAATCAATAAATAAATAGAGGAACAACATTTTTCAAACGTTTTTCTTTTTTTTTTATTATAACAACATTAGAGGCTCTTGGAACGTAACGCAACAAACGTTCAACAATACAACCACGAAAACAAATAGAAGGCACTCTCCTTTTCAATAAATTAGCATCTTTATAACAACTCACAAGTTATCTAATTCTGTTCTAGGCCATGTTGACTTATTTGCCGCCGTTAGTTTCATCTTCAAGACATGTTTAACGCTTTATTTTTCCCTATAACTACGGTAAACTTGCCGCAATATCTTGACGTTTGTTCATCTTTATTTTTTAAAACCTTCAGCTTTGCCTCTCGTTTCTTTTTCATCTTTAAATAGACAATAGAAGCTACAATACTCGAGACTGAGCTAACAAATTTCTCATTTGTCAATAAATGAAATTCATATCTATAACAATTAGGTAGAATATTATTTAAACTTTTACAATATTATAATAATTTAATTATTGTTATTTGCTTGGAAGCTCACAGCCAACACATTTTAATTCACCATTTCTTTTTTAAATATTTTATCTTTATTCGTTTTTGGGCACGGGGCTTCCTTTTATTTCACCGCCTTCTTGATTTCTACTAAGAAGTACACAGTAGTTGAGCAAGTCATTAAACAAATGAAACGTAACAATAATTAATCGATTAAAATAATTGAATAAATAATCGAACAAATCAATAAATAATGATAGTGCGTATCATTCTGCATTATGTAGAAAAAAAGAAAACAAATTGTAGACGGTTGATTATTACATCTTTTACGTTAAATAAAAACAAATAAAAATAAAATGAAAAATCAATCAGTACGATACCACTTTCACGTAGAAAATGAAGAGGATGTGGCAGTGCCTTGAGCAACTGTTTTTTTTTCTCTTTTTTTTTATTAAATTAACTCTCTTCTGCCTCTTTCAAAAAGACCCCGATTTTTTTCTTTTGAACACATGACAGATCGCTCATATATTTGTACGATAACATTATTTTGTTTCTGCCTCTACCGTTCTCTGATCCATCTACCTACTCTAGCCTTGCTCGCGAGATTCATGCTTTTTTGTCGAGCCTATCGTTTCGATTATTTTTGTTCATCATTACACGCATGCATGTAACAATGACTCTACATTTTAGTTTATTATTTACCAATAATATATATTTTGTTTGTTATATCGTTAATATTCAACTTTTTTGCTCGTTTTTGCTTTTTTCCCATTTAAGAAGATGGATTTTAGTTGATTCCTTGAAATGTATAATAGATATATCATATAATGTATATATGTAGCTTTGCAATACATATGTGAGAGTGAATATATGTATATATATACTATGTTTTGTATACGTCGTGCCTCATATCTAATAATATAACTTTTGTATATATATATTTATATGTATATATAGATACCTCTTTCATTTTTTACCATTTTTTTTTCTTCGTTAAATCATCTTACTATAAATATTCAACAAGTCACCGAGATTTTCTCTATCGTCGATCAAACCTACCGGGATTAATTTTTTTCGTCTCAGCCGCGTTTACGCTATAATGCGTGTGTCTCCAGGCCGTTATACATTGTCGTGTATATATATATATATATAGATATATATAATCATTAATCAAACATTCGCTGCAGGACTTTTTGAGATCACGTCATACATGTATGCGCACAATCGGCGAGAGCGACGCACATTTCTCTCGTTAGACAATCGATGGATATAATAACAATCAAGCCCACCTCGTTTTTTTTTGTGACACCTACACAACATGCATATATGTGTTTATTTTTTTGTGTTTGTTGCATGCGTATATGCCTGAACATACGCCTCGAGTCGTCGAAGGGCGCGCGGGTGAGAAACAGACCGTGTCTACAAAAGAAAAATCACCATCTCAGAGAGTGAGCGCCTGCATCTGATGGCACGATTCGTTGAGTTGCTGGTTCTGTTCGCTACTCGTCTGCTGAGGCGTTCCCGGCGGTGTAAGGGGCAACCTGCCCACGGGTGGAGCGTCTCCGGCGCCTCCTAAACTGTTCTCCTCCAAGGGCAGCTTTCCGCTCGACTGCACGATGCCGTTCATCTTGTACTTGGCGCCACCACCACCGCCACTGCCACCACTGCCACCGCCGCTACCGCCGCTGTTCTGGCGCAACACGTTGGCAGCTTTGCCGCCGCGACTGGACACGGACATCGGGTATCTGGTGCCGCTATTGCGCTGCTGCTGCTGTTGGGACAGGCTCGAGGACGACGAGGTATTGAAGCGCTGTCCAGGCGTGCTGCAACTGCCACCACCGCCGCCGCCGCTGCTGCCCGTCCCGAAGAACTGGACCTGGGTATTAAGGTTGGGAGACGGTGAGAGATTTGGATGGGGACGAGTCATGGGAGAATAGGAAGTCGGAGGTGGAGTATCGCTAGCACTGCTCGGCGCAGTCGTCGCGTTCGCCTGCTTCTCAGCCGTTGCGCTGCTACTGTTACTACTACTAGTACTGTCGGTAGCGGCTGTAGTCGTTGTCGTCGGCGCCGGCGCCGTCGCCGTCGTCGTCACCGTCACGATCGCGGTCGCGATAGCCTCGCTGGCACTCGTCTCGCTGGCTTTGCCACTCGGCTGGGCTTTGCCGCTACTACTGCTATTATTGCTAGCGCTACTCGCGTCCGCGTTGCCGGCAGTATTACTCGCAGCCGCGCTCAGCGTCAGATTCGAGCCCCGATAACTGTTGACGATCGCGCTCTTGCGACTGCTAGCCTGCCTACCGGCCGAATAGCCGTCGGAGGTGTGCTCGGAGCCGACGCTCCTGCGACCGCTGCTCCCGTACTCGTAACTCGCATAGCCCTTGTGGGGATTGTGGCCGGTCGGTATGTGTGGCAGGGAGTAGGCCGCTAGCTGGCCACCGGGTTGACCACCGCAGACAAAGTGTTGGGCGCCGCGGGCGTTCGGCGACCCGTACTGGCAAGACTTTTGCGAGAAGTAGTAGGCGGGCGTGGTCAGGTGGTGATGCTGTTGCTGTTGCTGCTGCTGCTGCTGTTGATGGTGATGGTGGCCAAAGGGCCCGGAGCGTTTACCGTACGGATGGTGGTGGGAGAATCGCGCGGGTGGCGTTGTGACGCGGGGATATTTCTGGTGGGCGGCGAGAGCGTGGGACGGTGGCGGCGGATGCAGCGGGGGCCCGTTGTACTGCTTCACGTAGGCCGACTGATGGTGTAGGAGGGGAGAAGCCCCGGAAGGCGGTGGACCCTTCGCGTAGGGATGGCTCACGAGTCCGGGTTTCGAGTAGTCGCGGAATTTGGCGGCTGCGGCTGCGGCTACGGCTGCGGCGCCCAAGTCGTAGGGCTGCTGGGGCGGGGTGGGCAGGAGGCTACCGCCGCCGGTACTCGGGTGGTATTGCGCGCCCGGGGGAATGTAGAGAGGCGAAGGATAGAGGGACATGGTGCGAAAGTGCGTTACGGGAGCGTTTCCGAGGTCGTCGCTGCCTGGTCCGCCGTCGGCCGGGTTCGTCGCGGTGTTAGTTTGTTGGTGCGACGCGGAACTGTTTTGCTGTTGCTGTTGTTGCTGAATGGACATGGGATGGAAGCTGGTGTAGCGATTGGATAGGGGGTATTTGAGAGGCATGAGGGGGAGCATGGTCGGTGGTGTGGACGGGTCTGGCGGCTGACCGCCGCCCCCACCGCCGCCGCTGTCTGATGTGGCGCTGCCGGCCTGCTGCAGCTGCTCCGAGTGGCTCGACGTCGAACGAGAGTCCTGCGGTTTCAGTTTAGACATATTCATATCAGCAATTTCAAAGGATTGGCACTGGATTAAGCGTGCCGGACTGTTTTAGGGAGGCTTACGCCAATTGGGAATGTGGAGGGATCGCTGCTTGTTTTGTGTGTTAATGGGAAAGACTGTTAGTTTAGGGTGTAAAATTTGTGTTCTTTATTGCAAGCTGGACTGATCATGCTCAATATTATAGCGTTTTTTATCATACGAAGACTCATGTTATACCTGTACTCGGTCATAGTTTACCCATTAACTTTTTTATGCAAATGTAGAGAATTATTTATAGTTTCGAAAAATTTTATAAAAATATACTTTTAATTTATAATTTTAATGAACGCAGTACTGCCGGATACTATTTCTCAACCGTGTACACAACTGCATCTACAAGTTATGGTGGTTATTAAGGGGATGTAGCTATACAAACGTGTTTTTCATTTCATGATATTTTTTCTGTTGATGAAAGAGTGTATTATGTAACTAGTGCGTAATCTCACGAGTGTTAAATCGCATACTATGAAAAAAAAACCACTTTACACACCGTGAGGTCAAATGTAAAGTACAAACTTTACACATACTACTACAAAAATTAATATTTAAACACGCGCTCCTTAGAGCTTGATATAATAAATCGTTTCATGCAAGCTAAAGTTGATTTAGGAAAAGGAATTTAGGCATTGAAAATTAACTTTAAAATTATAGTTATGCCTACTTCTGTGTATAAATTTTTATAATTATAAATTTGAGGAATACTTAGACTTAAGCCCCCTAGTTTTTAATGTAATTAAACATCCTGTATAATACGAAGTCTGTGACTTATCGTTTTTCTAATTATTTACTAATCGAAACAGCTGTCCTCTTAAAAGCTTTCATCTTTGTTTGTATATACAGGAATATTGTCACTAATTTCAACTTTCCATCAATTAATTTGCGTTTAAAAAATATCTTCAGTCAAATTTGTTGACAATAGAGAACGAAAACTTTACACAAACAAAGAAAACTGTTAAACGTACCTCCTGCTGACTAACTTGCGAATCGTTTGCCGAATTCTGACTTGTTATTTCCGTTGTGTAGACAAGCAATTGCTGATCGCCGGCAAGTGCGAGCTGCCCGCTGTGATGGGGTGGAGGTTGGCCGCCGTGTGGAAGTGGTGGATACGAATAGTAAAGGTGTTCCATCTGTGGCGGGGGTGGCGGTGGTGCATGCGGTGCGCCAGCTAGAGCGCCTGGATGATGATGCGTGGCGGTGGTAGCGGGTCCATAGAAGTGGGCCTGAAACTGTGGCGGTGAAGGACCTAAAGAGGGAGCCGCAGAGGCGGGACTCGATGCTCCCGCTCCTCCCGATGCTGTGCCGCTACCGCTGTTACCTGAGCCATTACCGCTGCCGCTTGTAGTTGCTTGCGCGCCGTTCGTGGCGTACAAAAATTGCGGTGCACCGGCAGCGGTCGTCCCTGGGAAGTATGGCTCATACTAAACAAAAGAAGATCAGTACATTAGAGGAGGACATTCGAGGTGCTGCTTATCTAATATCACACATCGAATAAAAGAAAAGAAAGTTACTGTGATGTAGTGTGTTTGTTGATTACATTTAG
>UELV01004579.1:0-10064 GCA_900490015.1 Megastigmus stigmatizans | reverse complement strand
AAAGAACAGGTTAAAATACGCCGGATAAGATCTTTCCGTAATTTTTCAAAACCTTCTTTCTAGTTGTAAAAGAGCCCTCTAAGAAGTTGTCTGAAAAATTGCTTATTAAATTTTGAGCTTTTAGGATTTTGCGAAATATGGCCATTTTGAAGAGGTTAAATAATATTTATAGCATATGAGTAAACTCGTATATCAATTTCAAGATGTCGCATTTCAGTAATATCATATTAGAAAAGATTTTATTTAGAGATACTATGTATTTATTTTTTATTTTATAGGGTGACAGTGGCGGTCCATTGGTTGTTTTCGAAGACGACGACGAGCCGCTACAAATCGGCATCGTTAGTTATGGAGATGCAGGTTGTCCAAGCAGAATACCTGCCGTATTTACCAGAGTTTCTGCATATTTACCATGGATTAAGAGAATCACAGGAATTGATTATGAATAAGAGTAACATTAGACTTTATACTTAAGGAAATCGATCAACCAAATTAGAAATGTAATGCTTATTTTTCATATTTCTAAATATAACTACTCGATCTATAAGTGTTAAAGTCAATTGCTATAATAAAGTGATTAAATAATAGGATAATTCTTGAGCATTTTTTAATTAGCCACTCCTAGTTAACAAGTTTATTAATTATAAAATATATTATTCTAATGCCCTTTGTATTAATAATACTCGTGCAAACTGTAACATTATTTGTTTTTAAACTTGTTAAATTTAAATACATTTTAAAATTATTTTATATAAGTAATTCGTCGTTTATTCAAATGGTGTTAAATACGATTAAATATTTATTCTTTGTTTTCAATAGGATTGAAAATGTTAAAGTAGGCATTATTTTATTTTTGTCATGCAAATTTACTATCTTTTGTCGTTATTATTTTCATTTATATATTTGTTAAAATTCATTTTTGAATAGTAAAAAAATAAAAATAAAAATCATATTAAAACATCTTGAAAACGTCGACTAATTCAAAGAATTTGTAATAAATGATGTTATCATGATGATAGTATTACCATAATATGCAATTACCATCTATAAGTAAAATGTACGCTGCTATAAACTTAACCAGCCGTAGGAAATAATATGATATATTATACTTACTTACTCAAATGATAAAGCTGCATCTGAACGTATAATATAGATATTGAAGAATTGAGCGAAAGTCGCGTTACGCGTATATATATAGAGGCTTTTCATAGAAAGTATATCTATATATAACTATACAGTAGCGCCAGACCTCTGGCTACTTGCCAGTTGCCGGCTCTTTAACACGACAAGTATATCTATATATTTACCTAACCTATCCCAAAATTCCCGCCTTTCGGTTTTTGGAGCACCGATGGTCGCCGGTGAGATTGCGAAACTTGTAACTGAAGGATTGATACAGCTCTAACAGTAAGAAAGGATATGAAAGAAATATTTTGAATAATAAGAGTCGAGAATGTAGCTTATGGCGCTGATAACACGTGGAAGAATAAAAAAGAAAAAGTGGGACCTGGAATTTTAAGCTTTTTGTAATTCATCTGTCTGGGCTTTTGTCAGGTAATTCAAGCTAATGATAAATAAAACATGAAAGATATTTAACTTTTTGAAGTAGGATACATTTTACCATTTATTTTTATTCATTTTTTTGTATGTACAACCAAGAAAACTTCTTACAAATTTGTTGTTTACTGCTCTGATAATAAATTTTTATATTTGAATTTATTAACAGGCCTCAGAATAAAAAGCTAAAAATGTTGAAGCTACCATCGCTATCGGATTTTTATAATCCATTGTTTGGTGATGATTTGATGACTGCAACTTTTATAAACAATGGCCCTGTATATTGCACAAGAAAAGAGCATCCGCAAGAAATGCAAGTTTTTGCTGCATGTTTGCGTGAATTTCCTCCAATTCATATTACACCTGAAATGTTAGCTACAAGAGAAACAGCACGTACGATTTTTGCCAGAGATTTGTTCTTACCAGTACAAGACAGTGCCTTCAAAAAGATAGTTAGCATTTGGCGAGAAAAAGGTGTTTTACAAGCAATTAGGACTGCTGCTGCTGAAAATCCACAAGAAATTACATATCCGATTTATTGGCTAGCTACCAGGTAATACAACATAATTTTTGAAAAATCGTGCATGGAGTAAAATGAAATAATAATCATTGTAAAAAATAAATATAAAATTATTAGGTTGACACGGATATTGGATTTAATAGAGGGTGGAACTATTTGGCGCAATGTGTTACCTGCTTCTGGATATGGTTCTGTTGCAGATGTAGCGTCAACTAGAGACTGGGCAACTGCATTGGTAAAAATTATTTATACTAATACAAATTAACTATAATAAAATATTTATTAATTAATTTTATTATTAGATTCGTTGCATAGCTTGGCATCCACATCACCTACGTTTGGCAGTTGCTACAAGAGACGATCGTATTAGAATATTTTCTACTGGTAATATAGGTACCGCCGTTTTAAGACATAGTGCACAAAAATCGGTATGTTGTATGAGTTGGAGACCGAATGCTGGTAGAGAAATAGCAGCAGCTTGTCAGAATGGTGTATTAATTTGGACAGTTGAATTAGGGGCAGCTAGTAATTCTCTGAGTTATGCATTTATGTTAAAATACAGAAATCACGCACCAGTTACAAATGTTTCATGGAATCCTCAAGTAATTATTAAAAATCAATTAAATTATTGATTATTATTTGAAATTTTATTTCTGTAAATTATGTATTGTTTAATTCATGAAATATTTAACAATTAAGAAATAAGGAAACTTTATTTTTTATCTAGGGAGATTTGTTAGTATCCTGCTCATTGAGAGATATGAATATGATAGTTTGGGATGTAACAAAAGAAAGTGGGATTCCTTTAAGACGCATTGGTGGAGGAGGATTATGTTTTACGTGCTGGTCATCTTGTGGATCGAGATTATTAGCAACAACTTGTAGAAAAGTTTTCAGGTGTGTATTAAATAATTTTTTTTATTTTCTAATCGAAATGGTAAATAGAAATAAACTATTATTTATTCAGGGTATGGAATATTGGAGTAGGAACTCCATGGAAAGCTGAAAGATGGACTGTCCCTAATGGTCGAGTTGCGGCTGCATGTTTTGGACCAAACTTGACTCTCCTTTTTACAACTACCGAAGATCCAACAATGATATTTTCTTTACCTTTACAAGAACAAATCTTTGATGTAAAAAAAGTTGGTACAGTTAACGATAATAAAATTGCTGTACCATTAATTGACTTAAGTAGTGTGATATTTAGTTCACATAACGAAGATGTAGAGATTCCTGTTGGAGGCAGAGTTGTATCAATGGATTGGGATTCTAATGGAAAATATTTAGCAATACTGTTTCAGGTAATTATACGTTTTCTATTATAATAAATACCTATTTTTTAATTGTTTCATCATTAAATATTAAATCTTTTATAAATACTTCAGGACAGTCCACTGATTGCTATATTTAAAACAAAGATTGGAGCAACATCAAGGATAACTGAAGTGAAACCATTATGTTTTGTAAAAGGATGTTATGGTGAAGTTCCTAATTGTATACAATTTTATAACAACTATCAAGGACAATTTGATATCACCATCTTAACTATTGCATGGAGCAGTGGTTTTGTTCAACACTTTCCAATAAAAGATCCAGCTTTAGTTTAATTTAACATATCATTTAAAATCTTTATAGAACACTATTTTTATACATTTTATAAAGTTGTATAAAGATGTCGTAAGAAGCGCTAAATTATCACTAAGATATTTTAATAAACATGTTTATATTATTTAATATTCTTTGTTTGTATCTATGGATTATTATTTTTTTTTGTAAGTTTATTTTGTAAAAAGTTAATAATTTAATGTAAAATAAATTTGTCCTGCTTTTTCTGTAATACATTTTTAATTCTTTTTTTTTTTTAATTTAATTCACATTTGGACTTCTCATTGAACTTGAGCTTATAAAAATAAGAATTTTATTAAAAGATAAACCGTTATCAAAAAAATTTCAATTCTGGAATTTTTTTCCTCATTCATGAGTTCCTATCAATTGACGAAATAAAGTTATTCTGTAATCAAAAATAGTTTTTCCTAATATAGGATCGATCAGACTTTCCAAGAATCCAGATAATTCTCTACTCTTCAGAAAGAAAAGTTACTTTATAATCGCACGAAATATATAGTAAGTAAATAAAGTTATATCTAAAATTTTAATTGACTTCAGATTTATCTTATGCCGTCACTCAAGCTCAGCTGTTGATTAGGCAACGCAGTAATTGCTGATTTAGCATTCGCTTTCATTAACCCTTCGTTTATACTAATGCTTTTTAATAAAACAGTTTTTAAATTGATAACATACTTATATACTGCTATAATTGAAAATATTTCTTTTTATGAAAGTACAACGATAATTTGCTGCTATGTATATATTGTCGAATCTTAAAACGGGTTCCCACATAAACCCGTCGCGGTTAAATTTAAGCAGCAGGTACTTATATACACGTTGTCAACGAATCGACAGCATGTTTTTTCGTGGCTGCGATACACGAGGAGCAAGAGAGAGAGAGAGAGAGAGAGGGGGGGCCGTAAAGCATGCACGAGTGGTTTGTTGATTCGGGGGTTGTCGAGTAATATGGAAAACAAGCCGACAGATCTTCTCTCTCTCGCGCTCCTCTCGCGGCATATCCACTGCGACGTGCCTAATTATACAAAGTCACACGCAGAGTCTCTCTCGAAGCTCTCCTTCTATTTCTGTATACACCGCATATATACTCGCTTGACCGAGCAGCAGCTTAGACGCGTTATAGCTAAACGCTGACAAGCCTCTAACCCTATTACTCTATACCCTATTTTCAAATACGCGGTGGAGGCTTCTTTTTTTGTGGGAATAACGTAAAAAAGAGTTGGGGGCGACTCTCGGGACACGTACCGCTTCAGCGTTTATGTATATATATTACTGAGGATTATATGTGTAGCTCGGGATGTAAGTTTAAGACTCTCGCTGCTGTATAGACTTTGATCAAGTTGTGTGCAGATTGTCACTTTTGCACACACGTCTCCGGCGACGTTATAGTCTTAATTTAATTGCTAAAAGTGCGATTAATTAGGCTCGGATGTTTAAAGATCGTAAATGTGGTATACTCGAGACTCTTTAGAAAGTATAAATTACAGCGGAGATTGCGAAAAGTTTGATTTATTGAAAATTGGTGTGTCGCGGGTGAAAGTTTTCTTCTTCTTTTTTTTTTTTTTTTGTATTACGCATATTTTATTCCAAGTAATTTTAATCGCGAATGTATTAAATTAAAGATAAGCATCGACGATAAAATTAACACAACTTTATATTTGCAAATTCAATTATCTTATGCAGTACGTCATATAATACGTATGAGTCGGTTTGAAAAAATTCCAATAACTGAACTTGAACTTTCTACTTTCGCTACCCTACTTTTTCAGTTTGCTAACCGGTCGTATCCGTAAATAAAGCAGTAATTGATCTGATTTCAAGTTTAAAGAGTATTTCATGTTTATTGCGCAATAATGGTAGAATTAATTTTCATTCGATTTATTGTTTGAATGTAATAATTTCATAATAACAATTGTGATCCATTTTGATATAATTTGAAGCTTTGCATCTTACGCTTGTAAAGCATTCACTTACTTAAATAACACATTTTGATAGTGTCAATCTAAAATAATAATTAAATGTCTGATAAACAGCAATCATTTTTTTAAATAAATTATATGTACATGGAACTTGCAAGCTTCTGTACATGTTATTAGACACGATAGTTTTTATGAATGAATATCAAGTTGGAATAAAAATATACTCTGTTTTAAAATACATAAATATATACGTATATTTTAAGAGTGCGATTGAATTTCGAAAGAAAGTGACCAAACGAAATTACAATCTATAGGATGTTAATAATTAGGGTATTCACCCAAACGCTTCCTACTCAAAGTTCACAAACATTACGCAAAGAAAAAAAAAGATATAACGAAAAATTTTCCGAAACGAATTTCTCCATCTCTCAGGGCATCCGCGTACAGACGCACGCGCGCACATATTGTCCACTATCTCATCAGCGAAGACTCGCAACACCGCAACCAGTCCTGCGAGAATTGCGCGAGTCGTTCGAATCACGACGAAAATAAACTGCGAAGTTTATACAAATTATTTCTCGAGTATATCTCGTTTATCGCCGCATCGGAAATAATAAATCGTGTGTTTACCCCGAAAAATATACAACGTTCAAAAAGATATACATATATTCTAACGTGCGTACGTATAAATCAGATATTAGTCAATAAGAGCCGATTGTATACGCGATCTGCATTTCATCACTAATCCAGGCATATATACTTATAATACACTAGAAAGAAAACCTTATCTATCCGAAGGTTATCGACTATCTGCTGGTGCTGCGCTTCGCGAGACTTTGCGCTGAATCGATGATTCGGTATTATTATACGGCGCACGGTAGCCTTCTTGTATCACCAATCGCACATCCTATCCTATGTGATTTTTGCGCATCATCGCAGCGTCAATTTATATATGTTCGATATGTAACAGCGAAGAGTTATTTACTCCGGTTTTTCGCAATATCGAAGAATTCCGCTCGCGATAAAAAAATTATACAACGATTTTGTTCTTTTTATCTATATAGTCGAACCCGAGACCTTGAGGATTTTAAGTGCTCTGACTTATTTTTCCTCCATTACATTTGATAATGAGTAGTTGTAAGCGAGACTATATAGTTTCTTCTTTTCTCGCCTCTTTCATTTGACGAAAGCTTATATATAGGCGGTGAGTTTGTGCGCTCGAACAAAAAATGATTCGACAATGTCGCGTGACGCGTCGAGTTCGGCATTGAATCGCTGAAAAGTTCTGCACTGTTTCTTAGATAGATGGTATTATAGCTCGTGCATGAATGAAATAAATTATTAATAAGACTGATTGAGCTGTGGAAATGTATATATGGTTTTGAATTATATCTATTGTGTGGTTTTCGGTAATAAAGTGATTCGATCTGCATGAAAAGTTGCATCACTTTGTATGCCGATTTGATACTATAAAATTTTTTAAAAATGTAGTTATTATTTTCGGTAATCAATCGATAACTTGATGAATAAATTCTCCCGTATCAGCATATTTCTCAATGAATATTAATTTCATCATTGTAAAACGAATTAATGGTATATTTTCCTACCGATATTAAACATTATATATATACACAAAGTTAAAAAAAGCCGTCCGTTATCTAATTCATTATACATATATGTATATACAATATTAGGCAACAGTACATCGGCTCGCATTTCTGGAATATCAAAACTAATATTTCGCAAGAAATTCGATCGCTCGGTCATTGAATTGTATAAGGGAAGCTCGTGCGACACGAGCATTTCGCGGCGATAACTTTATAAGCACCGACACACCCGAAAATCACGATTCCCACACACACATATATATATTTGAATCGGGCATCGAGGAGAAAGAATAAAGCAGCCGTCCCGCGCGTGTCACCTTTAACATTTTTTAAATCATCAGGTTATCTCAGTGGCCACAAGTCCCGGCGATAAAGCATAATTTAAAGACGTCGAGAGTGAGTGAGAAAAGGGAAGGAGGAGCTGGAGTAGGGGGGAGCGAGAGAGCTCATTAAGTCTGGTCGTGTGTACGATAAATAAACAAAAAAATATTTAATACTGATAACCTATCATCTTCGCGGGGAATCCAAGATGGCACGACTCCTCTTACATATGGTAGTCTATGTGTGTTTTGTAAAGATTGCCTCGACGACGACATACGTACGTACTTACTTGTTGATTGCACTTGTATTATTTTGAGCTCTCGCCGCCGCCGCCGCCGAGTGTTGAAATATTTTTTTTCCATTATCTTGGTTAGATGCGCTGAAGTGAGCCGCCGCGAGTCGAGTCGACTATATGTTTGTGTAAAGTGGCCATATACATATATATGTACGAAACGAATTGTATTATTACGATTCTACCTATTTTTTTCTTTATCTTACATTTTGGAGGCGTGTTGTCGATCGTGAAAATTTCACTATTAGAACGCGGCGATAAGGGGCTATATGATGAAATCTACGAGTGAAGCGAGCAATCGTATACTGTATCGCAGGTGTTACGAACGCTTTGACAATTATATTTTATTATACAGTAAATGTGACAGTTGTTTGAATCGAGTATCATTAGCGATACGTTTGCACCTCAAATATTTAAGTTTCTATTCAAGTTTGCGGCTGATACACATATCATGAATAGTTCCAAGATGAATTCGTTAAATATTTGTGCCAAATCATCAGCATAATAATGTACAGTCATTTAAAACAATAAACCAATTGCCATACCTACTTATATAATAGTGGAAAGATGCATAGCTCACTGAGATAAAAAATTTCTTCGAATACAAAAAAGGCTTCATTACGGGCGGATGATAAAATATTTTGTTAAATCAAGAAGAAAATTTACTTAACGAAATATTTTATCGTCCGCGCCCGTCAATGGAACTTTCTCTGATTCGAAGAAATTTTATTTTCTCGGTATAATAAATAACATAAATTTTCGAAGCTCTTTTATCATAATCAAAAGTATATTGCTTTCACTGAAATAAGTAATCGCGTTTTGTGATTTAAAAATCATGTCGTAACTGTTTTGATTTCTAGTTCATACACTTGGTATTGTCGCGGTGAAGTGTTACACGCGGCGATTATCATGTTTATTACTGGCAGTAAAAACACTTGGTTAAAGTAAATTTATTTTTATGATACACACGTTAAAACTGACTGCTGCTTATGACAAATTAATTATAAAGCATACGTAAAAATGATTACAATTTTATTATCTCCGTGATAAGCGCGAGCGTTAAATGTTTTTGACTTCTGTGTACAAAGTCGTTTATTAAAATAACATATTTTCTCGGTGAAATGAAAAAGTTCGAGTGATATCTGCGGATTGGATTATAACATGTGTATTATGAAAATTGTTAGATTAATTTTACAACACTTGGAGACTTTGTATGCATTGAAAATTTTTTGTCAAAATTATATGATGAAATGTTATTTTAATTTAAATCAGTGCGACGATGATTGACTGACACGGACTTTTTTTCTCTATATAAAATGTGAAGGTATATAGACAGTAACAGAAATTCTATCCGTTAAATGTACAGGTTTTACTACTTTTTTTTAAGCACTAGATGATTATATTTATTTTAATTTTTCAAATGAAGCAACATTTAAAAACTCGATAGACGAGAAGAAACACCTACAGTGCGTAAATTGTGTAGTGTACAGTAATTTATAGTTAGTCATTTCTGGAGGATATACCATTTGGTCAAGAATAGACCCAAATATATATCTAATCGTTCGGCAGAAACTGATTCACTTTCCTCGGTACTTATACGTAAACGAGGAAACATTCCGCTGGAAATTCCTCGAGACAGTTTTTTTATGCAAGTTCTTGACGCTCTAAATTTGCAATGCATTTGCATCGCCTAATAGACCCAAGTACAATTTAGGAAGCTTCGATTTCAATGATCGCCTCAACTGTGAAGAAACCTATACGCAAAATATATCTGAAACTGTTGAGGCAAATCGAATATGGTACGACAAAATATTCATTAATTTCAAAAACTGTCAAACTCGTCCAATGGCCACTTGGTCTCTACTAATGATCTTTCATAGAGTCCCTCCGAAAATAACCGAAGCGTTAAATTTCCATTTTCAATCGCGCGCGGAGCCATCATCGTTATTTCCAACCGTGATTTTCTAAACGAAAACGAAAAGCGCGCCGCGTCTGATTTATGAAAGGCATTCTTTTTTTTCCCTATACTCAGCCCACAAATATATACATGTACATATATACTATATATATATATGTATATGCACATGAACTCGCTCATCATCATATACGATCGGGTGCAATGTTGGGGAAAAAGAGTCGAGAGAGCGAGAGAGAGAAGAACTCCATCTCCTTCTCCCGCTGCACCGAATCCACTCTCTTCTTTTTTTCACTCTCTCTCTCTC
>UELV01004578.1:0-12205 GCA_900490015.1 Megastigmus stigmatizans | reverse complement strand
AGAGAGAGAAAGAGAGAGAGACGGGAGTCAGAGGAAAACACGACGGTTCGAGCTTCTGCGGCCGCTCTGCGCTTCGTGAAGCTCCCGCACAGCCGCGACGAGAGCGAGTGAAACTGATAAGAGCCGCCCCTCGAGTTCGTATGTATATGTATATACTTAACTGTATATATGTACATGTATATATGTATATACGGCCAGAAAAGAGACTCAATAAAGTTGTTACTTTTCTATCGTTTCACTCGCTTTATTACTTTTAAGTTCGGTCGCATTCTTAGTCGGTATACACTTTTTTTTTCCTCCCCGATTCTCCGCGCTTATCTTCGACACACCACTTGTTTATCGCCAGTTTATTGCAGCGACTCGAGTTTCAGGCTTGTATACTTGCTACTGTAACGAACGCATATATAAACGCGTTAAGGAATACTTATTATCTTTACCAATTATTTCTTCGTGAAAAATGCTTAAAATCATTAGCGCGCCTTTGGAAAGATCTTCCTCTCTCGGCATTTGTAATTCGAATTCTAAAAATGCAATATTGTATACTCATACGTAATAACAGCAAGTTATAATGTAAGAGGTATATATTTATAGAGACGTATTTTATAATTTTGTATCTTCATAATATCGATGTTCCTTTGAATACTTTTGAGTTCATATCGATACTCTTACGCTTTGGTTACATAATAATTATTAGAACGCATCTTTCAAGAAGGTTTAATGTAGCACTTATAATCGAAGTATAATAGTTTACTTTTGATTTCAGAAGCTGCATGACTCTTGTCACAAATACATTCTCCAAATTATAGTTAAAGCAAAAGGCACAAAAGAATTATTAATCGTAATTATATTATAAAGAGAAATATTTATATTCTCACTGGTCGTGCAAACGAATACTTAATTAATTCAATCATAAATTAGGGACAGGATATAAACCTCGTTCCTCCAAGTTTTCACACGAGAAAATTCGAAAGCAAACGGCTTTCTTCACACAAGTAAAACCAATAGAGTTTTCTTTCGGGGCGATCAAAAGCCAAAAAACCCTTTCTCTTTAAACACGTATAATAGACCGAAAGCGAGATGAGAAGCGAAGCGGCGAGAAAACCCCACTATATAGCAGAGCTTCGAGGAAACTTCCTCGCAAGGAAGCGCATCATCGGCCGTACCTGGGACGTGTGTTATAAGGACCGTGAGTATAAGACTTCCCCCTTCCGAGTCTCTCTTTCTCTCTCACTCTCACTCTCACTCTCACTCTCTCTCTCTCGCTCTCTGTCTCGTGTAATATAAAGAAAGGCGTCCAATGTTTGCAGGCGCGCGACGACGACGAAAAAGCTGCAGCGCCTCGTTATATGATGGTCTTTCTTTTTCGAGGGTCTCGTAAGTTGGCTGCAGTGACGTCACATCCTGCGGAGCGCGACCGGACGTCCGGCTTCAGCAAGTCGCGCGGACTTCTGACTATGCGCGATAAGGGAATCTATGCTTTTGTTGAAAAATAAAAAGGAATGTGCTCCAGGAACTCACTTTTTCTCCCTGACTCTCTCCCATTTTTTTTTCTTTTTAGAAGTTTCTAATCGTGAAGTTTGTGCTTAGTAAATTTCGCGTTGTGTTATTTATATGTATTTCATATTTTTGTGGAACTGGTACTTTCAACAGCTGGAAACCGTATTCATCTGCTAAAGATTATGAAGAGATGCTCGAGCAAGAAAGAACTCGTACGAATACAGTGATTATTATTCAATCATCGAATAAATGCTGTAAAAGTTATACAAAAATCACTTTTAGAAGACTTATGTAGCCAGACGTGTACCAGACTGATTCCAAACTTATTTTTAACATAGGGGTACAGAAAAAATATTGTTTATCGTACTGTTCTACATTAAACAAAGTTATCATTGTATTATATATGTATACATAATTCGTTAAATTCTAAATAAAGAATATATTTTCAATAAAATTAATGAATCCAAACACTATCTGTTCTTCATCCAGATTACATTTATTTCAATCGAATATTATATATTTGTTCATTAGAGTGTGATAACTACAATGATTTCACAGGCAAACAAACAACAAGACCGGACATTTATGCTTCGATTTATGAATATTTATAATAAAACTTTTTTTTCTACTATTTTTACTGCTTTATGAAAGTTCTCGCATTATTCTCTAAATATTATTTATACGTTTGAACTGAATGGACTTATATTATAATTATACATTCGTCATCATTTATCATGTCTTAATTAGACGCATTGAAGGCATTGATAAGAGCCAAATTGCGTTTTTAATTAATGCTGAAACTCATGATTGATATTGTGTATTTGGCGAACTTTGATAAGAAGCGTCGAATTTAAAAAACACGGACATCGTAAAATATTTTAAATTTATTTATTGCTTAATTTTAATAGCGGAATCATTCTGCGAATAAGGAAATTAATGGTAAACTGCCTCATATACTTTTCGACCGTTAAAAAAGATTTAAAATAAACTAGAACTTTAAGCTAAAAAATTAATGTTTTTATTTATATAAAAATTATAAACTTTTAAATTTCCAAGTCGGAAAGGAACTATGCATCATATGCATTTGAATCATATTTTATGCAGATTTAATATTTTAATCAAGATTTTGTTATCGGTACTTACAGTTTCACGCATTATTCTAAAATATCGGATCTGTATCTAAGAATCTTAAACACACCTATGAACCTTTCATTAAACAAATATACATTTAATGATCAAATCAATCGTCTATGCAATTTGTATCTACTATTAAATATATTATCTTGTAGATGTATAATCAGATCAATACTTAAATATGCTAAAAACACTAAAACGGTGAATGAAGTAGAATTGTGTACAATGTATAAACAGGTACTTGAGTATTTTTCAAATTCGATCGAAGAAAAGATAATCCCACTTCGTCATTAAATATCCGTTTAAGTCCAATGAATAATCACCTCGCAAGATATTGAAACAAATGATTTATTTATAGAATGCATAAAAGCATTTTCCCATTTCGTCTGTATTAAATATTTAATTATAATAATCAAAAGTTATTGGTTCGCTTCTCACCTTTGAAATTTCGGTTAATTTTTTAATTGCATCGTGCGTATTCAATTATAATTTTTTCCCTATAAGAAAATGTAATTTTAATTAAGAAACAATTATTCTGCAATTGTTAATTTAAATTACAAGAAAATACACTATTCCAGCGAAAGCAAATTTATGCAGGGTGAGACTAGTGTCATTCATGACTATCCATGTGCGCAATTATCACCGGCGTGAGAAACAGCGCTGAGGGAAACCGCCACTGTGCCGTGAAATTTATCTCTAATGCTGCCGTTAAAACGTATAATCGCTTGAAACTACAATGGTTAAAACGTTGGACGGAAACTAGCATGATTTATTTGTGTTATTGAAGTAACGATCGATTAATCAATTTGTACATGACTGAGGAAAATCATAATCAATAACATTTTATAGATCAGTATTCAATAAATATTATAGATCAGTATTGCAGTTTTAGTGCAATGATCGAGTTTGTGAAATTCAAACTTTGTTTATTGAATGCGTTAGACGAAATTTTACGCAAGTACAACATTCTAGTTCTATTCAAAGGATCACATAAATATTTCGCAGAAGAATTTCTATAATATAATCAGGAATATATAAATAAAAGTCTTCTTAACAGTTGACAAATGCCCCGTTTTACCGTTGGTTTCATTAAAGATTCCGTGTGTTTCCCCTTTGCTAATTCCTTATCTTATGTATTTTCCCAAGTGCCGTTGTGCCGAAATCAGAAACGTGCTTTCCGACAGAATCGATTGTGTGTAGTTACCGTTATACCCGGTCTAAATATTTATGAGTACATTCTAGCATCCCTTAATACAGAAAGAAAATAATAGAAATGAATAGATTGCTTATATTTTTGTTTGTTATAGATGTCATCACTGAAAATTACGGTAATTATCTCGTTACGTTAACAATATGATAATAATTATTTGACTTCCTACTATAATTGTATTTCGATCGATTGCTGCCATGTAAAAATAGGTTGGCAGATATCTGGCGTAAGTTTCATCTCAAAAAGTATTACTTTGCCAGAGTTGTATAACCAGACTTTATCTAAAAAACGTGCATAAAATATAAACTTATTATAATTCTGCATCTCATCAATGACTCACACTGTAGGATTTACTTGACAAATATATATTTTGTTGTATTATTTTCTTGCAGTTAGTGATTCTGCTTTGTTCATCATATAAACTTTAATGGTTCAAATTTAAAAAAATCAAAATGATTCCTATCTTGCTCAGCTTATCAGATGTGACACCATATTTACTTGACCTAATTTACCTAATATTAGAATTTATTACATAGGTACTAGGAATTAATGTCCTGCGAAAGTAACTCTTTTATTTAACATTTAAAATAATCAAAGACTTTGAAAGCATCAAGCGCCTGTCATAAATGATCCATATTTACAAAGACTATCGAAAAGATAACGCAAGCGAAAATAAAAATATAAAGAAAATGATTAACGTGGCGTGGCTGCTGTGATATCGGTTTTTCTAAACTAAGAATAATCTTCAAAATTTGAAACGAACGTAATCTTTTATTACATCTTAGTAATTTTAATGTATAATTAAATTAATTTTTACAATTTATATAGGTACACCTCGGAAAAATAGGAACTGCCAGTTTCCGAGGTTGCTAAAGGTACGGACAATGTTTCTGGTGCCTGGGTATAGGGGCTGAAACCAAAAGTGTGAGAGAAAAAAAGAGAAGGGCGCACGGACGCAAATATTTGCCCCATTATTGTTTTACGGCGGTGCTTTGTGCGCCGCGCTGGATTACGAATTTATAGCCCTCGTGCCTGGCGACCGCGGCTTTTCCTTTTTCCCAACTTTGTGGTCTCGCTTAATTTCATCCTCCTCTACTTATACTAGTCTCGTTCCAAATTGCGCAACTCGTAATTTGTGTACCTTAAGACGCGCCTGTGAGCAAACAAAATTACGGGCAGCTCAAAACAAAATATGTGTGGATGATCACTTTTAAAAATCCTGTCGATGCGTCCCCGTTCCTTCCACGCTATAGATATACTTTCACTAATAGACACATTTTTAGTCTTAAATATTAAATGATAAAATGTTAAAAGTGTATTATGAGTTTTTTTAGGATTAGTCGCCTCGATACGTGTATAATATTTATAAATTTAAATTAAATGAAATATAAGTGATTCGTTAGCGCAGGTTGACAAGGAATGTATGCCAAACATTTAAAAAATTGAGACATAAATAAGACATTTTTAAAATTTGTAAAAAAATTTCTTCTATTTGACTATTTGATATTTATCTCCTACATTACTTTATTTGAATTGCAAAGCTTATTAATTACGATTTGGTTTATTACAGAAATAAAAATCGGACGGAAATAAAGTAATAAAAATTCTCGAGCTACACAATATGTAGTTCAACAGTTACGGCATAGATGGCAACAGCTCGCAGACTCTTTAATAAGTCATGACAAATCTTCGTGCTTATTATTGCGCGCAGTAAGTTTCGAATTATTACATGCATTTACTATCTCAAAAACAAGAATTTATAATCTTACTACTATTTATTAATTAGTTCATACACTAATATATACAAAACAAGTTTAAATTATTTACAATATTTTTATTAATAAGTTCTAGCTAAAGTACTCGATACCTATTCCTACATACTTATTTCCACAAAAGAAATTTTACTTTTTATTTTCTTTGTTCAACGCACAGGATCTGAAATTCAGAATGTTAAACGTTAGCTAAAAATGTCGATCTCTTTAAAAAGCTTCTATACATTTTATTATACAAATAAAACGATATTTAATTATACCAAAATATTAATAGTGATAAACTATTAATGTAATAAAATCACTGTAAGTTCCTTATCCAAAAATTTAAATAAATATTGCTCAAAATACATCGAACAATTTATTTTACGATTGATAAACTTATACCGAGTATGCACGGTAACGAAATATGGTATTCTTATAAATGTGATGTCATTTTATTAACTGCAGCATTGTATAAGTATGCAAAGGGAGATCTTGGTTTTCTTCTCGTCCTTCGTAGAATTAACAATACGTAGGCGTATTATTTTTCCAACTGTACATCTTTATTCATCTTTCATATCGAATCGAATATCAGTATAGCAACTTTGTAAAAATACCACGAACTATAAAGTAGACAATATCCTCGACAATAAAAAGTAATCTATTAATATATTTCTTTATCCTCAAATTCATCAAGTTGACGTAGGCATCGACTGTTTCTTTCTCTTTTTTTTTATCGAAACAATATTTAATTAGCTCTTTTTCCTCATATGTACAAACAACTCGTATACAAAAGTCACATTCACACCTACCAGAACTCGCACAAACCCCGGCAATATTTTCCAGCACGTGCAAAAGTCCTTTATATACCTTCGGAGCTCCTTTGGAAAGCGCACGATGAAAAAGTAGCGCTATGCTGATTTCTCGAGCTAGAATATACAAGACCCAAGAGCTTGAGCGCGCGAGTCGACTAGCAATTACGCTGCGCAGTGCCTCGGACTCAAACTAAAAGGGCATGCGCAGGTAATATCCACACACAAACACACGCACGGTGCACATAACCGCAAGAGAGAATAGGTCTTGCGCGAGCGATGGCATTAAACGTCACCCTCCGCTCTCGATACACAGGCAACTTGGCCGCGCGCGCCTATGTGCAGTGCAGTACGAGGGAAACAATCGGTCTGTGCGACATTTCCTTATGGAACCCATAAAACACACGGCTTGGCAGTTTGTTATAAGGCTGCTGCTGCTGCTGCTGCTGCTGTTGCTGCTGTTTCTTAACTTCCACCTGTAGCGTGCAGTTGGAATTCTCTTATAAGACCTGCGCAGGTCCGATTCAATGAACTTTGAGTGCCTGCAGCCGTCGAGCTGTAAAGCGACTGGTGGTTCTCTCTCTCTCTCTCTCTCTCTCTCTCTCTCTCTCTCTCTCTCTCTCTCTTTTTGTGCCTTTTTCTTTACTCTCGAGTGCCGCATACGCGAGGCTTGAATAATGAAACAGTTAGGAGTTGCGGCGCTGTTGTTGTTTTAAACGAAAATTAACTTTTCAGAGGGGAAAAATGTATATAGGAAAGCGACTTTGTTAAAGAAAATGAAAATTATATTTGTCAAGTTTTCTATAGATCGTAGTTTTTGATTTCAAAGAAGTGTTTGCATTTAGTTCTTTTGTAACACTTGCGATGATTCATCAAAATCTGTGTGAATAATATATAAAAATATTTTTTCTTGTATATAATCGGTTCTATATCGTAGCTTTAACTTTATTGACGATCGATAACATTAATAATAAAAAAGCTATTAATTGTAACTAATTAATTCATAAAAGATCCACATGTACGACGCAAACGTGTTTTGGAAAAGTTGTTATCAAAAATGAATAAAATTGTTCAAATTCAGATTTTAACTTGGCTTTGTTCGCGAATAAATGCCATTAAATTACGGAAATTGTGTCAAAATTTTCAATAAAAAGTCTCAATTCTCGTTTATACAACTTACTAATTTATACATCACACAATAATTCGATGATAAAAGCGCAATTCTCAAGAAGAACAAAAAAAAAAAAAAAAAAAATTGGGGAACGATCAACCTATCTGCACAGCATATCGCTTCATAATAGTCCCAGCATTACCGCAACAGCAAAACAAATCCATACCGTTCTATCCAGCAGCTAATGCAAGAGAATCGCTCATCTCCGCACACATCGCGCAAACACTCGTCGCCGTGCACACGGACACAAGCAGCCGCTATGCGAATATGCCCATAAGCGTCTATACACGTGCGTCCCAAATGGGACCTATCATCCGTATAAGTACCATAAAATCTCTCAATGCGCACGCAATTATTACCAAGAGTGAGAGAGAGAGAGAGAGGCTGGCGGACGAGAGAGAAAAGCTGCGGTAATGATGTTTTGAAAGACCCTCCGCGTGTGACGGAGCCATGCGCTCGGCCGAGATATAAGACAGAGGGACGAAGCGGGAGGCGGGTTTCCTCGGGGGGATTCCTTCATATAGGCGATGACGCCCGCTAGTTTATTGCATTGTGTGCGGAAAGCTCGGAATGATCGATCGATCTGCACAGGCCCCATCGGCTTCTGCGCGTCTCCACCTACCGTACGGCCCCCCTATTTCTCTGCGAGTTCTACCGCACACGTCTTGTATCTTTTATCTTTCGCGAAACCAGCGTATTTTCCTTCGTTATTATATTGTTTGCGTTTTGGATGGAGGTTGCCGGTAGATGCGACGGCGCGTGTGGAAATTGCGGATTCGATCGCAATCGCAAGTATATCGAGTGTGATCTTCATTTTCTATGGGAAAATACCTTTGGCACACACGTGCGATTAACAGATTATAATACGGATGCGATATTAGCCGTCTATCGGCTCATCTCGAGTGTTTTTCCCTTCATATGCTGTATGCGTATGAGCTCTTGAATGTGTAGTTTACTAAGTGTCCAGAGTTCGTTCGATATAGCTATATTTACAATGAATGGTACTTTTCGTTTTAGTGAACAATATTAAATTTCTATATGTCTTAAATAATGAGACTTAAATAATGAGAACTTACGCAAGTCTCAATAAGTAAACGCTGTGGTCCGATCGGGCTTTTATCATTCACCTTATAACATTTCTCTCTCTAAAAAAAGAAAGATTGACGTAAGAATACGCGATATCGTTTGATTTATGTTTACACTTGGTTTTAAAAATATTGCGACTGTGGGGAAAAGCTCGATTTCATAATTCAACAGATGGTCGAAATGTTGCGCTTGAGAAACAGGTAATGCATAAATACCGCGCCTTTATTTTGAAATCATGTGGTCAGGCAAACTAATCGATGCTGAAGTCAAACCCCTTTGTGCTGTTGCTGTGTGTGTGTGGTGCAAGCAATTTGTCAGGACCAGGAGTGGGCGGTAACACTGGGCATCCGAAAGATTTTCCAGCTTCTGTCCTGCTTGATTGGTGTCTATTGTTTGCTTAAAGCAACAGATTATCACCAGATGCCGATACTTGCACTCCTCTTAATTTGTTTTCCTGTAGTCTTTCGGTTCGCAAATGTATGAAAATTAATTTTTTTTTTAACCAAAAATTTTTATAATTATGGGACTTTTATCTACGGATATGGTTTACTGAAAAGTAAAATTTTTGTGACCGACAGATTTTAATCATTAAAATAAGTTTGTCAATTGTACATTTACTATGCCTAACCATATGAAAAAGTATTAATTAATTTATTAATAACCAATAATAAAAATTTATATTTGAACATTCAATACGCAGGAATAAGTTGTTATATAAAGTCACTGTAAAAAATTCAGTCAGTTTTACAAGCTTTTAAAAATTATACAGTATATTTTATAAAACAAAATCACACGTGATCCGATAGGGGGAAAAGTACGTTTCAACGTCGAATTTTCTAAAGTTAATCATTTATATTCTTATCGCGCCCAAGATCTACATATTATTCTCAACCATCACCTAAAAGTTTACAAGTGCCCAAAATTACAAAAAAAAATATCATAACTGTCAAATGTAAAAGCGAACAATATATTAAATATTCACAGACGATTCATTCCGCTTTTATTGCGGTACAACACACGTAGACGCGCGCGTGTAGATACAGCGATCCAGCATAAAAAAAAAAAGGTGGGGATGGGGGAGGCGCGAGGGTTCAGGTTTACACGTCCTCCCTGTGTACACACTGTTGACATCCCAACAGTCATCCGGCACGAGAGTTCTTTGACGCACAGAGATATACATATACATATACATATAGTAGGTGTGCACCGTGGTAAAACAGCCGTTTGGAGCTCTCGTATATATGTATATTCTCCACGTTTCTTTTTTCTCTCTTCCTTTTTTCAAAAGCGATAAGACCCGCATGCGGAGGGACGCATATATATAGCTCGAGCAAAGGAGGCGAACTGACGCTCTATAGCATTCGTGAATCTGCCTAATAGCGGGGAACCCACGCGACGCGGAACCGAACGCCTTCGCACACCCAGCACCGAACGTTTCCGTTTTGCTGGCCTCTCGCGCGCCTCGTTTATATTGGTATATACGCGTATAGAGAGAAACGTAACCGGCTTTTTTCCGCTCTCTCTCTTGCTCTCTTATCGTCGAAAAAGCAGGCGTTCGCTTGATGGCTCAGCTGTCTTTCGCTTCCACGCCTGCAATTCCGAACGTTTTCGTTGGTTGTATATATGTATATACTGTGAGCGCGATGCGTTTTTTGGCTGGTTGCTTTTAAAGGACGGAGACTTTGCGCCGCTCGTAGTATGTGTATATACCTGAATTTCTTTTTGTTTGCGAAGTTGCGCTTGTGTTTGCGCGAGAGATTTCTCGAGAGCTGAAACATGTTTCGGAAATGTTTAAATTATTCGGCTGGACTTTGGAAGATAAAATTAAGCTGTTACCCTAGAAAAATGGGAGTAAAAAGGTGCTGCATTTCCTATGGGTATCCGTTATTTCATTTTTTTTTTTACTGTATTCGGACAGTGAGTAAAGTTGGGTAATTTCAAGTAAAATTCGTACAGAACAATAAAATTTTAATAAAATTATCCTTTTTTAATGAAGTCAATTCATTATTGGTACTTAGTTTCCTCGAATTTAATCATTCAACCCAATATATAAATAATCGATAATTTGTAAATAAATTAAGCTATTCTTTAAAACTTACATTATTAAAAATAACTCAAAAACATTTACTGAATAAAATGTATAACTATTTATTTAGCTCATACTAATAAATGCTTCAAAAATTAATTTTGCAATTATTGATGTTAATAATACTTTCAATATCAAAAAAGAATTAGTGAAAATTCACAAATAAATTAATCAATAACTGCCTAATCTTTAAAACTTTCATTTTTAAAAATAACACAAGAACTACGAAATTAAATTTAATGAATAAGGTCTCAAATTACAGCTAATTTAAACACTCTTTTCAACATATATTGTAAACTTTTCATGAGTCTCATTCATCTAAAAATAATAGGGAAAATTTAAACCGTTAACATAACTGCATTTAGAAACATTAAAAAAATGATAAAATAACAAGTTTATCATTTTGTCGGAATAAAATAAATTTTTGATAATGATTAAAATGATCGAGGATGAATATTAATTAAAGGTGGAAACAAACGATCCTATTGCGAACCAAGAAATTCACTTTTTATTGAATTGTCGACGTTTCGAACGCTTATTTTATTATGTCTCCAAAATATCGTTAAAATATTTTTGAATTTTCCAAGTCCATAAAATTTATTTCGCCAGTATACAATTTGCAAAAACTATCTGTTAGCATTAGCTAATGTTATAATTATATGATAGTAATAATAAATTTTAAGATAAATTTTTTGGACTTGATAAAATCACAATATTGATACTTTCTCCAATATATTGTCAACATATTGATAGGCACCTAACCGAAATATTTCCTATAGCTTGGTAAGAGCTTTGCGGTATGTTAACGCTATGTTGCTTAAAAGTTCTGCAATATGTTGGGATACTACTCGTTTTAGCACGGGTTATTGCTAGCACAGGTTAGAAAATAATTGTGATAACTATTAGCATAGTTACACAAGGGTAAAAAAGTCCTGGCTTACACTTTTGGCGGTTTAATAACAAATACTACTTTTTACTTCAATTAAAATATGTCGAAAGATCAAATCACTCGTGGATTGGATATTCGAACTTTGTGAAAGAATTTATCTGATATAAAGATATAGTGTTAAAAGACTATAATCGATGTGAGCATGTAATAATGTATTGTCTGTGATAAGATTTGATGCCCAATTTCATAATCTCGGTTCTTATCGTTTAACAAAATAAAAGCTTAAGCCATTAATGACCAAGACCCCGAATATTCAACAACTTTTTCAAGGCTGTTTTTCAAATAAAAAAAAGGTTTGAAAAAATTTGAAATAGATCACATCCGACGTATTTTGCGCTGTTCTTTCGAACGGTGATACCGATTTTTAGTTAAAATACTCCTGCAAAAAAATATGGCGTGTTTTTCACGAAAAAAAGTTACAAAATTTGGAAATTTTCAGCTTTATGAATTTTTTTCACAAGGAAAATGCAATGATATTAATTCAAAATACTACAAAAAAGTTCAATCGA
>UELV01004575.1:0-12990 GCA_900490015.1 Megastigmus stigmatizans | reverse complement strand
GAGCGAGCGAGCGAGCTTCCCGAGGCCCTGCGAGTTACGCGGGCGCGTATGCGCGTCTCATTAATTTTGTAAAGCAGCCGCCGTAACAAAACTTACGCACAATTAAACGGTGAAAAAAGAAAGTTCGAGGGACCGTGAAAGTATTTTCTCTGTCGAATGATAGCCGTGGACGTTACGGCGCGGAAACGACGATTCCAGGCATCACGACACCCACGATGTCCGACGAAGAGCGCACTGATTGTCAGGACAACGGGAGTTGTCGGGAAAAGGTTGCACTCCATCTCCTCGATCTCCCAATTGAAGTAAGTCTTTAACTTACTTTAACCCACTTTATACTTTATTTTATTTTTTGTTTTTTTTTTTGCTACGAGCGTGGGTGGCCATGAATTTTTATGTGCGTTGTATAGTTTTTGGAGCCGCTGATCTCCAATGTGTGATGATCTCGTTAGGATTATCTTTATCGAGAAATGCATTCATCGATTATGCTAATATGGGCTAATATGGGAATAATTTGGTAGATAAAAGGGGCACTTAGTATGTCGAGGTTAATTATAACGAGAAATGACCAAAAATAGACGTCTGCTTTCGTCTGTTTTCAACCTGACATTTGATCAGCTGTTGGACGCCATTTTTAAAGATCTTCGAACATAAGCGATGTCACCTTATTATTAATTTTTTTCTATTTGGTGTCACTATTGTAAATTGTCGCCCTTGTAATTTTTTTTTTAATTTTTATTGGATTTAAGTAAATGAAATGTAATTTTTTTAATTTTTATTGAATTTAAGTAAATGAAATGTGTACTCAAATAATAATAATAAATATTTTTGTAGGTATTCTTACATATTTGTTCATTTTTGGATGCAGCAACTTTAGTTCATGGATTGGGCTTGACATGCAAGCAATTCCATACTATTCTCCACGATGATTCTATATGGAAAGCGAGAATCAATCAAATTTGGCCAAATGTCAACTATCCTACCATACCTCATGGTTAGCAACATAAAAGAATCTAAAAATTATTTTAATTTTTTATTTTTATAATATTATTTATATTTTAAATAAATCAATTTTAACTAAATTAATATTTTTTTAATATTTAAAGAAGGATTTGTATTTGTATATTTTTTTGAGCTTTATTTAGATATTTTTTGATCCCACTTTTTAATAATTTTTCATTATTCATTAAAGAAATTTCAGATTTTTCAACATATCCTAAATTATAAATCCAAACCTAAAATAAATATAAGAATACATTTGTTTTATACTTTCTAAACGCAGCATTCGGTTTTTAGCTGAAGAAGATGATTTATTTTGGAAATTATCATGTGTTGCTATTGAAAGACAAGCAAAGTTGTGGAGGAATAAAAATATGTTGGAACAAAGAATTTTAAATAATGTCCATTACAGCACTATTGATGGACTTTTGTTAATGCATGTAAATATACAAGAAAAATTATATTCTATTTGTAGCTTATTGCAAATTTTTCATTTTATCATATTATTACAGGGTGGAAATATATGTATATCTGGTGGAAGGGATCGAGCTTTGGTACTGTACCGTTTATATTCAGAAGAATATGATGGAATAAATGAAGAATCCTCTTCGACAACAATTAATGCTCACGATGGATGGATTTGGGATTTAACAGCTATAGATAACACAATTTACAGTTGCAGTTGGGACCGATCAGTCAAAGCATGGTCATTGACCAGCACTGGTTTATTACCCTTGACGACTTATGAAATGTAATTAGATGAATTTTGGAAATGGATTAAATAACAACTGAAACAAGTTTTATCTTATAATTATGAATATTTATTTAGTTTAGAACTTGCTATAATATTTATTATGAAATAAATTATTTATTTAGTTATTATATTAGTTATTTATTAGCGAATGAAAAGTTTATTTTATTTTTTAAATAATGATAAATTTTCTAAATAGATTTCTCAAATTTTCAGGATTGTTTTTGGTGCTTTATTATGTATGGCTTCTTGTCCAGAACAGGGATTGTTTGCAACAGGCTCCTATTGCAGAAGTGTTTTAGTTTATGACTCTCGAAGTGGTCATAGTCCAATTGTTAAATATCAGCATCATCAACGAGCTGTCATAAGAATAGCAATGAATTCAAATTATATTCTTTCTGCAAGTGAAGATAAAACTGTCAATGTATGGGACCAAAGGGCAGGGAGAGCAATGAAATCAATTACGGTAATTCAGTAACTCATTATGCAACTGTTACATTTGATATATATTACTTAATATAACAAATAATAACAGTAACATAATATATATATTATGTACTATTGACAACATATAATATATTCAAATGTATTTTTATTTTGTAGATGTCGAAAGACTCATTTCCAATGAGTATGTGCATGAAGAAAGATATAGTATATGTTGGGGACAGCAGAGCTGAAATTCATGTCTTAGATCCAAATAAGAACTTTGAACCAGTGAGAAGTTATGAGACTGAACATAAAAAAGGTATTACAGGTGTTTATGTTGACTCTGGGTGCTTAATAACAAGCTCCTTGGATAGGACTGTACAAATATCAAGTCCCACCGATCCTCCACAAGAAATGACATCTTTGCCATTTGTCAATGGCGAAATAGCAAGTGTAAGTAAAGATTTGTCGATTAGAATTTGTTTTTTGATTTTCTGTGTTTTACACTAACTTATTGATTTTTTATTTTTATTTTTACTTATTTATTTCTCTAATTTGATAAATGTGTTTTATTTCTTTTCAATACAGATTGATTATTTGAATGAGGTACTTGCTGTGTCTGGCACTGATGCTATAGAAATTTGGCGACCAAAGGCCAGAAAAATGTGTTCATGAGTTTAACATACTCACATAATATTTTTATTAATTTAACGCGAAAAAATAAATGAACTGCATAATAAGACTTGCTGATTAGTTGATGTATTTTACATTTGTATTATTTTTATTAAAAATATTTTGTATTACTTTGATTAATTTATGGTGTATGTATTATTTGTATTTGTATTTTTTAAATTTGTTGAAACCCTCTTAGCGCGTATTTATATAATAATCATGCATAAAACAATATTGCATTAAAAATTTTTTACTTGTTTACAAACTGATCTTTTATTTATTTATTGCATTTTCCTCTTTTTAACATTAGTTATATTACTATTAAAAAAATTAATTAGTGGAATTGTGTTAATTATAAATAATTAAAAACTATCATTGCCTACAAAAGCAGAAAAAACTTCCAGTTATCCAAATTCTTACAATTGCAAATATCGAGTTTAAAGTTATAGACTGCACGCGCTACATTGATTAAACGATAGTAGACAGGTAAAGTTCTTAAAGTCCTCCAGACTTGGCGTATAAAAGGTCTTCCACTTTTTGCACATAGTACACGTGTACTTAAGCTGCTACCAAACTATATATAGTATTATATATAATGCATGCTCTTGAGCGTTGGACCTAACGGCACTATCTCCGTCTAATATACTGCATTATGTCTACTTGAACGTTGGTAGGCGGGGCGTGAACCGGAAAATAAGCCTTTTATCATTATTGTATAACATTAGCGCTCAACGGTAAATTGTAACGCGATACACTTATAAAATTAAATTTTTTAATCGTAGGAAAAAATATATTTTTTTTAAATAAATCAATAATTTATTTCGATTTTACGATTTTGAAAGTTTTTTAATCGGTACAAATAATAAATAATACCTCGTTATTATATTTAATCCAAAAGTTATGAAAAAAAAATATTTAGTATTTATTATTACATAAATATTGGGTAAATATTTACGAGTTATAAAATTTATAAATTTTAAGTAATAGAAAAAAAAGCAACTAAAAATACAATAGAAATAAAATACCTAAACGTTATTTAACTTTCTATACAGAAAATTAAAAAACATTGTTTTCACGGTAATCGGAACATAAAATTTATTCTTACTTTACTATATATTTTTGCGTTCACATAATTAATTGCTAATACAATGTTCTATTAATACAGATACAAATTTTTATCGACTATTAAAAATTACTTTGGAAAAGTAAGGCTAACAATTTAGGTATGCATATATTTATGAAATTTCTATGCTGCTTCGATAAACTACTTTGTTATAAACATCGATTTCTTATCAGTAAATTAATTTTAAAATTTAACAAATAATTTCGTAGAGAATATAATTTTGCCTCGTTAAAAAATAATTAAACATAGTTCATATTTTCATATTCAATCCCCTCGCTGAGCGAGCTAATAAGCAAACTTCCACGATTACTTCAGCCGTGATTATGAATTTTCTCGATCTTACGAAATGTATAGAAATATTATTATTTCTACTTTTCATATACCGGCATTATATTTTCTACTTTACTAAAGTAGGAATATCGCACTTTCTACTTGACTAAAGTAGAAATATTATTATTTCTACTTTTGACGTATCGGGATGACTTTTTCTACTGCTCTAAAGTAGGAATCTCTCAATTCCTACTTTACTGAAGTAGGAATCTGTCAATTCCTACTTTTTTGCGTCAATTTTTCTACTTTGGGGTTTAGAGTGCACGCCTCCAGCAACAGAAACCGAAAAAAAATCAATAATCATCGTAGACATTGGAAAAGTTCGAATCTCCCGCGCTGACGAAGCGGAACTACCCGTCTGCTCTCGACGTCCATGCCTAATTATTTCCTTCAACTGTCTGCTAAAATGCTTCTCTGAAAAAAAAGCCCAACTTCATGCTCATCGTCTAGAAAACTCGTATCCTTTCTCCAAAGGCATTTAAAAAAGAAAAACCCAAGAAATCTGTAAAAAAATAAGTCGCACCGATGCGTGGCACACTGGCTAGTCTGGGTAACGCACGCCGCAAAAAGTCGTCCCCGTCAGTCGAACTGCAGCATCAACAGCAGCGAAACACAACGGCGGCGGCGCGTAGCGGCGAGAACGAGGGCTGCACGACGATACTACTGGCGGCGGCCGCTCGTTGTAACAGTAGTGGGGGACTTCCGTTCGCTCGCGGCGAGGTCAGACGAGACGGCTGGCTGCGCTCGGTGCTGCTCTTGAAAAATACGATGAAAATGGCGTGGCAACCGCAAGAGGAAGGACTTCGGCAGATCCTGACGCTGCTCAAGGAGTCCCAGAGCCCCAATACGGAGACGCAGCGCGCCGTCCAGCAAGTATCCTTTTACAAAAACGTCGGTAGTGTCGTGGCGTCCCGTTGGAAAAGCCGTAAGTCGTCGGGACACGCGGTGGGACCGCGTATCCAAAGGGTATATCATAACCCAGGTTGTGTGTGAGTTGTGCTCTCTCTCTCTCGCTCTCTCTCTTTCTCCCTCTAAGCTATATCTATCTCTCCGTCTCTCTCGCGCTCGTCCGCGGGGGCGCGCAAGCCTATCTTACGCCATTTTTTTCATTTTCTCTCTTGCGCTCGTTCGCAATCCAGAAAAATACCGACGATACCGCGAACATCGCTTGGAAATGAAGCGCGCGGTCAATCTGGTCGGCCCTTTTGTTCCAAGTGGATGCAAGCATGTACGCGTGTACGCGTGTACATCAGAGGAAATACTTGGCTGATGGAGGCGCACCGCTGCTGTAGCAGCTGAGTGCGAGCGAGATGGAATGAGAAAGAGCCAAGGGCGTGCAGCGGGACTATCTCTGTTTACGGGGCGCTTTTTTTGTTTATCCCCACGAGCTTTGGCTGAGATGCGCTAGTGCACGCGACTCGCATTAGCCCGCTAATTGATGATAACGTTGATTGTACGGCTTTTATGAGTTCACGTGCATGTGTACGTGTGAGCATGTGCATGAGTGTGTGTGTGTGTGTCTGATTCCCCGCGCTCTTTACCCCCCTCTGACTTCCTTCTTTTGGTGTGCTATCATGTCTCAAGAGACATAAGTGCCAATCTCGCTATCTCTCTTTTCTCTCATTCTCTCTCGTTCCTTCTTCTTGCACGCGTGTCCTCCAACCGTTGGTGTGACGACCAACTTTTTTTCACACTTATTTCCTTTCTCTGTAATAGGGATGTGTACAGGTCTCTGTATCTCGGCGTGTGTGCGTTGCGTGATAGAGAGAGAGAAAGAGCAAGTGCTTCTGCGTTCTGCAGCTGTCGCACTCTTCTCGACTTGCCTCGCTGGCGAAATGCTGCATCTCGACGTGCGAAATTTCGCGTCGTTTAGTTGGAAAACTGCTGAATTTTCGGCATTTGTTCCTGTGTTATATGATACATGGCTGTGTAAGGGAAACATTGATTAAACTTGTTTCAGGTTTCTCTGATATTCAGAATATGAATTTCAATCATATCATTTTTAAAAACATTACATATTTTCCTTAATGAGTATAACAATAATAGAAATTGGAGGAACTCAACAAATTTCCAGATTTTAACAACTATCTTATATTTGTTTTAACAAAATTAACTTCAGAAGGTAATCTTTCTTGTTCATTTATTTTTTGTTACTTCCAATTTTATGACTAATTATAACATTGATACTATTAATTGATTTTCATGATAGATGAACCAACGAGGTCCTTGAGTGGGCTTATATTGAAAAACAACGTTAAAGCTCACTTCGACAAATTTCATCCCGAGGTTACAGACTTTATAAAACAAGAATGTCTGTCAGCAGTAGGGGACCCATCTGCATTAATTCGAGCAACAGTAGGCATTTTGATCACAACTATTACATCAAAAGGTATTAACTTATTTTAACTCATTTATTTATACTTGATATTTATTTTTAAAAGGAAATGTAAATTAACTTGAATTTCTCCAAATAGGTGACCTAACAATTTGGCCAGAACTACTTCCAGCACTATGCCAAATGCTAGATTCACAAGACTACAATGTTTGTGAAGGAGCATTTGGTGCTCTGCAAAAGATATGCGAAGACTCAGCAGAACAACTGGAATCAGATGTAAATAGTCGTCCATTGAATGTTTTAATACCAAAATTTCTACAATTCTTCAGACACACATCACCCAAAATCAGATCACATGCTATTGCTTGTGTTAATCAATTTATCATCACCCGTGCACAAGCTCTTATGATGCATATGGATGGCTTTCTTGAAAATCTCTTCTACTTAACGTCAGATGATAATCCTGAAGTGAGAAAAAATATCTGCAGGTATGTTCTTCAGTTTACATAAAGTAATATATGAATGTAATTTATTAATTTAATTTATAAAATATTAAATTAAAATTTTATATTTATACCTTTATTATAATATAAAGAGGAATAAAAAAAATACTAAAAAACTATAAATAAAATTTATAGAACATTAACCCTTAACTTTAATTTACAGAGCCTTAGTCATGTTGCTAGAAGTACGGATGGACAAATTAATTTGTCACATGCACGACATAATTGAATATATGTTAATGAGAACTCAAGATTTAGACGATGGAGTTGCCCTAGAAGCTTGTGAATTCTGGCTGTCACTGGCTGAACAAGCTCTTTGCAGAGATGTTCTAGCAACGCATTTACCTAGATTGGTTCCTGTTCTTGTAAAAGGCATGAAATATTCTGAATTAGACATTATACTTTTGAAAGGAGATGTTGAAGCAGATGAAATGATACCAGACAGAGAAGAAGATATCAGACCTAGGTTCCACAAATCCAAAACACACCATTCACATCACGCAGCAATGAATAAGCACGTAGATGAAAACGGCAGCTATGATGACAAAGATCTTGATTCGGAAGATGGAGGTGATGATGATTCTTCTCTTAGTGATTGGAATTTGAGAAAGTGTTCAGCGGCAGCACTAGATGTCTTAGCTGGTGTATTTAAGGAAGATCTCTTGCCAGTGTTGGTACCTATTCTGAAAGAAACGCTTTTCCATCAAAATTGGGAAATTAAAGAATCGGGTATCCTTGCACTTGGAGCGATTGCTGAAGGTAATAACTGTTTAGATATAACCTATTTCATTGTTTTGCGAATTCTTTACTGTTACTGTATTATTCTTTTACTTTATATAGTAATTGAAAATTGTTGCGAAAACCTGTAATATTTAATTAATCATTTTAAACGTAATACATGTTCTAAAATTTTGACAAATTCTAATTGTGTTTTGCAGGTTGTATGTCAGGCATGATTCAGCACTTACCAGAACTTATTCCATATTTGATTAACTGTTTAAGCGACAAAAAAGCTTTAGTGCGATCTATAACATGCTGGACCCTCAGTCGATATGCCCACTGGGTATGCGCTCAACCGCACGACACATATTTAAAGCCTTTAATGACTGAACTTCTCAAACGAATACTAGATGGTAATAAACGTGTTCAGGAAGCAGCTTGCTCCGCATTTGCCACTTTAGAAGAAGAGGCATGTACCGAACTGGTTCCTTATCTTGGCTTCATTTTAGAGACTCTAGTGTTTGCATTTGGTAAGTTTATGATTCGTATTTATTAACGTCTTTGATGTTTTTTAAAATACATTTATATTTATTTTTATTCTACAGGCAAATATCAGCATAAAAATCTGCTTATTTTGTATGATGCAATTGGTACATTAGCTGATTCTGTTGGACGCCATTTGAATAAGCCAGACTATATAAATTTGCTTATGCCGCCTTTAATTAATAAATGGAATGTTTTGAAAGACGAAGACAAAGATCTGTTTCCACTTCTAGAATGCTTGTCTTCAGTGGCTACTGCCCTTCAATCTGGATTTCTACCATATTGTGAACCTGTTTACAGGTAAAATTTTGCATAATAATTCACTTCCTACCGTCATTAGTTTGATCTTGTTATTTTCAATTGATCACGTAAAAACCGTTAATGTTTAATTTCCATTTATAGGAGATGCGTATCTTTAGTAGAGCAAACTTTAAATCGGCATGTGGCCTATACACAAAATCCAGAGCAGTTTGAAGCTCCAGATAAAGACTTCATGATTGTAGCACTAGATCTTCTTAGTGGGTTAGCTGAAGGATTAAATGGACACATGGAACGCCTTGTAGAGAATAGCAATGTAATGCAGTTACTTTACCAGTGCATGCAAGATCATATGCCCGAAGTTAGACAAAGTAGTTTTGCCCTTTTAGGGGACTTGACTAAAGCTTGCTTTCAACATGTACTTCCATGTATGCGTAAGTAATCTTTATTATTTAATTGAAATATTAATATTTCAAAGGTAGATACCATTGTGATAATTATTCAAACAAAACGTTATTTTGTTACAGCGGAGTTCATGCCCATCCTTAGTCAAAACTTAAATCCAGAATATATTTCAGTATGTAATAATGCGACGTGGGCAATCGGAGAAATCTCTATAAAACTTGGTACGACTTTTTTTATTAAGACCTATTGAAAATCGCGAATACGATTTACTCATACATATTGTTTTTGTTTTTTTACAGGTCCCGATACAAGCGCATATATTCCACTTATCCTGTCACAGCTCATCGACATTATCAATAGACCAAACACACCTAAGACTCTACTGGAAAACACCGGTAAGTAATTCGTCAAAGTAAATTTATATTTTAATTTTTATTTAGTTGATAATTATTTTATTTAAGAAATTATATTTTCTATATTTAATTCATTTAAAAGCGATACTTATGTTTTTCTAACAAAAAGATTTTCAGTTTTTCATTTCAAGCTCAAGACTAAACTTATAATATACGCAACATTATTTAACAATATGTAGGTATCGACCCAAACTATAGGTTTAACAAAAATCAGGCGACACTCGGACATTTTATTTAACGATTATGTTTTAATTATTTTTATTCTTTTTCCTTCTTTTTTAAATGAAAAACTTTAAGCAGACCACAAGTCGGAATAATCGTTAGTAAAAGTTGTCTGCACGAGATAAGCATAAATATCACTTGTAAGTTTCATGATGTATTTAGTGGTGTGCGATCGCCTGATGGCTGAACATGTTCGTTAATCGTAACCTGATATCCAAAAACAACGAAAAACTAAAACCAATGTAGAAACACAATTTTAATTTTTGCAAAGACATTAATTTTGTTATTGTTGTTATTTTTATTTATGAATCACCTCACGCTAGCACATTTGGGCAGATTTTTACATTTAAAATATCAAAATACCAGGAATGTATGATTTAAATATATTTTCGCAATTTCTAAATTATGTTTACCTCACTCTTGAAGATGCTAAGTATTTTGTATAATTTTCATTTACTTCATATTTGCTCAACTGTGCCTAAAAAGTTCATTTCTCATAATCATCTGTAAATCATGGGCTCGCACGCTGCTACCTAATTTTCATTATTGTTTTCAGCAGCTACAATAAAGCACGGTATTGCCTATGTTAACTGTTGGTATCTCATATGTTCACCTGTGTTTACATTGTGTATTGATTGTTAACATTAATTGATTATGGTTAATTAATTGCGTATTACTTAAAATTATAAGCAGCATATATTCGCCTGAGTTCACTGTTGGTTCGCTATCAGTTTGTCTTATTGTTTGTGTTTCCGGTCACTTCACTACACTTCACTTGCCTACTTACCGAAAATGAAATGAAACCGTAGCCATAACGATCGGTCGCCTAGGTTATGTGTGTCCCCATGACGTCGCCCCCATGTTACAGCAGTTTGTCCGACAGTGGTGTGTAAATTTCTTTATTATCTTCTATTATTCAATTAATTATATTCTATTTTTTATTATTAGCACTTTATTCAAACATATTATTCTTAATTTTTAAGTACATTTTAAATTGGATTCTTTGGAAATTCATAAAACAAGAGTAAATCGTAAATAATGTAATTAGATTGAGTACTTGTATGATAATTACAGAAATCTTTGCAAAATATTTGCATTGATTTCTGTACTTCTTTTTTTTTTCTAACAATGAAAGACATGAATTTTCGAAGATCCGAAATTAATTTTTTCTCAGTTCAAATATTGTTTTGTGATCTCCATTTGTCGCTCAGTAAGTATGGGAGGGTAGGAAGTTAAGGTTTAGTCCGAAGTGTTAGGTAGGTTTACATTTGTTGTCCAGCAAGATAACATACAGTAGATTGTTTTTTCAATTATTTGATTTTCTGTTCGATGTTGTAGTATTTAATATATTATTTTCAAAAAAACTTTTGACACTGTTTTTTACTGTTTGACACTAACGAGCCGAAAACAAATACGTTTAACGTTACAAATAAATGTAAGCCCGACCTTGTAACTCTCCACAGTACCAACGTAATAATGATGCCGATCATTTAAACGGATGCTAATTACAAAGAATGACGTCTTACCTACTTACTCTTCATCCATTCAACTCTACTTAATCAATATATTTTACCTCTACTTTTTTATCTTCTTTCTAGGAAATTTCAAAATTATTACTCTATTCAATTCTGCAAATATTACTAAAAATTTGACAATTAGTATTACAAATATTTCAAGAATTCTATTTTCATTAAGCAAAATTGAAAGAATTAGTTTTATAGCTTTTTCAAATAGAGCACTTTCTCTGCTTAACTTTTTTAATAATATGTATTTGAATCAAAGTTTCATAATAATAACGTAACTTCAATTTTAAATCTTTAACACATTGGATTGGTGAAAAAAAGCTTTCATTGATTGCTTCGAATTAACAGGTGTACCTCGTTGAGAAATATCCGTGATAATGAAGAAAAAGATTCAGCATTCCGTGGTATGTGTCAGATGATAGCTGTTCATCCAGGTGGGGTTGTGCAGGACTTCATATTCTTCTGCGACGCTGTTGCATCATGGGTTACACCTCGAGATGATCTTAAGGATATGTTTCAAAAAGTACGTTTAAATTAAATAAAAATTATTCACTAGATTTAACACTAAACTGGGTAAATACTAATGATCAATTTATTATAGATATTACATGGGTTCAAAAATCAAGTTGGAGCAGATAACTGGAGGCGATTCTCAGAACAGTTTCCACCACAACTTAATGAGCGACTTCAAAATATGTACGGCGTCTGAACAACCCCGCCTACTAATGGTCAGTTCTTAGAATCGAATTCATTTGAATATTTTTTTTCCCTGCATGGTTTGACATCTACTTTTTGACAAATCTTTAAAGGAAATCCCCTATAGTGTTCTCTATTTTAATTTGCAAAATAGATATTAAACTTATATTTATTCTTTTTACACGTATAAAAAACACGCTTAAATAAAAAAAACTGACCGCTTCTTGAAAGGAAATGTTTTAAAAAAGATAGAATTTATGTAATTGATTAAAATTATCTTATAAAAACAGAAATCTTTTTTTATTTTAATATTTCTTTAATGCTCTAAGTGATAACATAAATTTTGTGGCTTGATCTAAAGGTTTAATTTTATTCCAATCTGGTTAGGGTCTCTTTACATACTTTATCGAAACTATATGTTTGGTAAAATATTCGGTATTGTATAATAACTGCTTTTTTTTCTTGAATTATTTACTTTTTCTACATAAACATTCTTGATAAAGTGCACTCCAACTTTACATGCTATTGCTATACGAAAAAGCAGAACATCTAATGTCAATTTTTATTATTATTGTTATTATTGATGTTAAAAATATTGATCAATCATAAAGAAGCTACATTGATTGTTCGTTCTATTCTTAAAAATTTAAATCGTACATGAGGAAATTATTGAATACGCGTCATTAACATGAAATACGCTTGTTCCAGAAGGCCGCTTTAAGGGGCAGGCCGAACGGGGTTGGGCGGGGATCAAAAACGTGGGTGATCAGGGTGGGTGGGTGAAACCACGGCCTCTTCTCATCAACATCGTCGTCGTTATCGAGTCATGGTCACCGTGCCGGCGAAACTCGTCGTCGGGCCCTCTCCTGGGAAAACAAGAGCAAAATCTACGTGTGTGCCGTAGACTGCAGCGATAATTAGGCACTGACAGAGAGCAACGTGAGCAAGGGGTAAAAAAATAAAAATAAGTTAAAAATAAATACACGAAAAACTTCAAGTTAGTAGACGAAATGATCAGCAAAATGAAGAAGACGATAAAAAACGACAAAGAACAACTTTAACAAAAAAAAATAA
>UELV01004574.1:13715-27103 GCA_900490015.1 Megastigmus stigmatizans | reverse complement strand
TATATATGTATATATGTATATATATATGTGTATATATATGTATGTATGTATATGCGCCTTTAAGGCCGCGCGTACATCATCGCGTGTTTGACATTTCTGTAATATTCGCGCAAGTAAAAGGCAAAAAATTTTACGCATCCCTTTGGTACATGGTGATAGGCTAAATGTAGTAGAATACATTAAAAATCTACGATTCTTAATTAATTTTTTCAATTTTTTTTCCTTTTTTTTTGATTTATCGAGTTGTGACTCTAGATTCTAGTATTTTCAAAATTGCATATAAAAATTGCATACTTTGCTTTTATTGGATCTAAAATGGATTTTTCGAAAAAAGAAAAGACCTTTGATTGTTAATGTATACTTTTTCTTTATAGAAATAGTCGATACGATGCTCCAAATTTCAGATTTGTCATTGAAAAATATTCGAGAGTTATAAAGACTTATTTATCAAGATTATTTCTTATTAAAATTAGATTCCTGCAGAACAGGCTGCAATAATGTCGCTGGTTGATGTTATCGTGTAAGCACAAAAATCAGAGAGGAGAATAAAATGCATGAATTGACGAAATTCCTAAAAACTATAGGATTACGTAAACGGCAAACATGAAAAACTATGAGCAATACTCTTATAAATCACTGTGTGGTATGTCTTGTATGATCACAGAAAAGCTGCATTTTTACTGTCTATCAATAATGCCTCGATCGTCCACTTTAAGTGTTGACCAGTTTTAGCCTTTCGCTTGAAAACGTTTTCTGTTAACTTTTTTTTCGAGTGTACAACAGAAGAAAGTAACTCTATATATTTCCAAAAGTTTGCCGCAAGATATTAATTATAGATATACTTTATACATACTTTTCTTTAAGATTCAAATATTTTTAGTTAATTTTCAAATATATTGTGTATTTCAATGCTATTTGTGAAGGAACAAAAAGGAAATTTATCGATGTGTCAAATGATTCTAAAGCAATTGGCAAAGGTTTCACTATAATCAAAGTAGTTTCGATCATCGCAATTAACATTATGTTAGAAAAAACGTAACATTCCAGAATGTTACCAAAGAGAATTTTAAAATCCTGGTAGCCAATATTTATGAACTGTTTATTATTATAGTCTTCCTCGATACTTTGAAAACGACAAATACAAGAAATATATATAATATATTATATATTTATATATTCCGTTCAAAAAGGTGATTTCAATTCCGGAAGTTGAATGGAATGCCTTCGAAAAAAGTTACGAAGGTTCATCCAATGCGCTTATATACATACGAAAAAAGGAGATATATAACTAAACAATGCATTGAATTAACGCCTATGTATGCAATCATCATTTCGATCTGATTTATCATTATTGACTAGTCTTAAATGATTTCCTATTTTCTCACTTACACCATTTTTGGTATTTTTTTCTTTTTTTACACAAACTTTTGCATTCTAATACTCCCTACTATTGTATGAAGTCATAACACCGAGTTGTTGTTATATATATATATATATATATATATAGTCACGCCGCACAAACTGTTATGTCTTCTCGCAATCAATAAAAAATACTCGGCAGAGTTATACAAAAATAACCTTTAATTCCATTTTTTCCTTCATCTCTTCCACATCACATTTCCTTCAGCACATGCAAATATACAAAAAATAATCTGTTATCCTTATGTCTGTTATACATTCATTATTAATTTACAGCAATATAATTTACTAAATAAAAAAGAGAACAATAACGGATAGACAAACAAAACTAAAACAAGTTCCAAAGACTGGACAACTGAGGAACGTATCGATTAAATAACAAAAAAATTAAAAGAAGATAAAGTAGATTATTCGTACAAAAAGAGAAGAATCGTTTAGTTGTTACATCAATGGACTGACGGCATATAACAAATAGCGCAAATTAAACGCAGTCGTATACATCAACGGAAATTAGCCGTTAAATTTAAAAACTTTAATTAGCTGCGAAATCACATATTTTTTAGCAAAGTTTCTGTTGATACTTAAGTCTAAAATTAACTAGTATTTAAGAAAAATAAAGAAACGAAGAAATTATGCGATTTTACTTAACGAAGGAGAGAGATGGAGAGAAGGAAAATGTTGTTTTTTGGTTCAAGGTTACTTTCAACCTACGCTGGTTGATCGTCTATATAAAAAAAAGGAAAAGAAAAAGAATTGTGAAAAATAACGTCTCGCACTCTTGGCAATCGATTACACGCGATCAGACAGTAGCCGTTTAATATCCTGAGATTCAAAACTGCCGACGCGCAGTGTAATCATTCGAGCGAATTTAATTCGGTAAAATATTACAAATTGAATTATACGAATACTTTTATGAACTTTGATTTACAATGTCAAACACTTTTATTATTCAATAATCTCTATGTTCCTCACCATCAGGAATTAATACACAACTTACAAAATGTACTTTTATATTGTTACATGTTTCATGCAACCATTCTGATTATATCTTATTAAAAGAAGTAATTTTCTGATTATAATTCACGAAAATATATCTTTTAATAAAAAGAATTATCTTAACTATCTATTATTATCTAACCAAAAACTATCTTAGAATGCAAAATTTTAATAGTTAATAATGGATGATAAGTAAACCAAGTAAAATAAATTCGCTCGAATTAAAAATGATGCGCGGCACGGCGTATTTTTTCCCTATAATTTGTACATTATCCCTAGTTTGTAAATTTTTTGCCTATACAGCTTACATCGTACAATATCGTAAATTCTAAGGTTGTTTTATTTTTTCTTATTCTCATCTCCTCCGCTTATTTACTTTTTTTCTTCTGCGCTATAGTCGACTCGCAATATTGAAAGTTTGCTTCTTTTTTTTCTGAACGACGCTCGGAGGTCCATGGACGCCACCGAAAGGCTACAATTTTATTCATTATTATTTAATTCTTATCGATTAATTATTATTGGTTTCTTCTCGAAGAGCAAAAGGTGTACGACCGAAGGTCTACCGATCGATTGTATATTTTCTTAAGAAAATATTTGTCACATTTTGTTACTTAAATAGTTCTTTCCTTATTGATTATAATTATTTATTAAACAATATATGAGTGAGTTTGCAAAATATATAGAATATAGGAATGGCTTGTTCTATTTTCATGCTCCTTTTATTCACATTCAATTTCTAATCTCTTAGATTGGTAAAATCTAGCCATTTATAGATTACTGATTAGTACTATATCTTTAGCAAAAGTTGATAAAAACGAGGTCAAAAATAAGTTTCCAACTCGATATTTTTGACAAGACAGTATATTCATGTATTTATAAACTTAAATTATTTTATTTATTATATTACTGATTTTCCAAGTTTAAATTCAGTAAAACTAAGTTTACAGCAAATTAAAACCGAAAACTTAAACTAAAAAAAAAATTAAACTAAAAAATGATCTATAATTAAATCAGGCATGAAAGTACTAAAGGTTCATATTTTTCTAAAGTTAAATAATTGACAAGTTTTGGGTTCCGGCATTTTTTAGACTTTGCAATATTACGTCACCCCATTTATTTGTCATGTACACCTTATCAATAAAAAGATTATAAACCGCATGAAATTTTTCTTCTGTCAAATTACATTAGCACTTCGGTTTAAGTATTAAAATTGATATTCATTATGTTAATACTGGATATGCAAAATATGCGCGTTTCAAATGTAGCGAGTATATCATCAACGGCCCAAGCAAAACTGTAAATCAATTGCACAGCAGAAAATAAGCAATCGACCGAGAGACCAACATTATCGGTCGAGCGCGCGAACGTCGTGAATGTCCCACAACTTCTTTATAATTATTATCGTACGAAAAAAGTGACGAAAAAACTCGTTTGACTTTGTCCTTACAATCGTTGGTTTTTTCTGCGTCTTAATCGATTTTCGAATCTCGATCTACCGATTACAAAGAGAAAGAGAAAGATACAGAGAGAAAGAGAGAGAGAGAGAGAGAGAGAGAATTAGAGAGATAAGAAGAGTTAATCGTACAGCTAACTCGAATAGTTCGCCTCGTCTGTGTGCCCGTCTCTCTACGAAAGGAAAAAAAAAACTAACTGGAGAGGCTCAGCCCCCCTGTACAAGAAAACTCGCGTCGAGATACTTTGTAAATGTCGACGACGCGCAGTTGCAGCATTTATAAATACTTCGGCGACGGCGTGTATCGCACTCTCGCCTTCTGCATGTGCACATTTGCCTTGTAATACATGGTGTTTATTCCAGTTTTGTTTACCGTGTTATACATATAATACAAAGTCGCTGCGTGAAAGAAAAGAAAAGCTTTCGCAGTGCGCGTAAAATTGTCCGGCGATCTGCGATCAACTCGCGGATTTTATCGTGGTATATTATACGTGTAGATTCGCAACGTATTATAATTAATACATCTCGCAATTCCTTTCGTTCGTGTACACATATAATGCCAATCGCATGTGTATATATATATACATACATGCATAGAATGGAAGTGTGTTGCAATCAAAAGCGATGATATATTACATATTATTATTAGAGTTACAGTCGAAACGCCGCTTTATAGCGATGGTCGTTACACGCGTCTCGTTCTTCGTAATTCTTGCGTTGGTATGTGTATATATCGTTGGATTCGTTGCAGGATAATAGGGTTTTAGACGCTGTTGATGTCGGCGAATTCGCGACTGGCGGCGTTGGCCCTCTTGCGCGCCGCGGACTTCTTGAACTTGCGGTAGAGGTCCATAAGGGGCATGACCAGCAGCATACAGCCGCTAAGGGCGATGAACGAACCCGCCAAGTAGAAGGACAGATCGTAGGTGCCCGTGATGTCGTACAGCCAGCCTAAGATGAAAAGGGACAGATAGAGAGTGAAAAGACAGATTAATGCCGTGTGTTGTGCTGACTCTTTTGTGGCGAGACCGAGACGCGCACCGGTAATTCATGCCGGCGCCTTTTTACCGAGTTGAAAAAGTACTCTGAATTTTCGGCTGTAATGGCACGAGTTAGTTTCGAGGCTGAATTTGCGCGGACAATTTGCTATTTTTTTAGATTAGAATTCTTTCAAGTAGCAGACAAATGGTATTGGCTTTCGAAACTTTATCCAAAATAATGACGCGATGAATATGTGCAGAAGCTTGAAATTATTACGGATCATATTCAAGTGGCCCAATTCAATACTATATCCAACATATTAACATGATTAATTTTGCTAAAACGTTAATTATTTGCTCTCATATTGTTCAACTTGATTTTCATTGTTACTAATTAATAATTAATTATGATATTATATCATTTGATTCATTATCATATACATATATATATATACGTATATGACTTGCATTAAAAATAAAAGAATATATTAGTTTTTAGCTTATGCGAAATCAACTTACAGTTGAGCGACACGTGGGGATATTCTCCAATATAAAAATGTGACTCTGTCGCGCCATCGGTATTTAATACATCTACATAAAATACATTTTACTATCTTCGCCTACTATTGGCTTATCAAGAATGATAAGAGATGGTTGAGCTCTTCTGCTCATAGCATCTGTCTTTCTTTGCGAGAAGCCTCCACATTATACGAATTTTTGTAATATCATATTATATTTTTTTCATGAGCGTTTCCATGGAAAATTCGTTCCAGGAAATAAATTATCTCATATGATTCTAATGCTTTGAGAGAGTTCGCTAACACAAATGGCCGTTTCGTGTTGCAAAATTTTATTAAAGGAAATATTTGCTTACGACGAAGCCGAGGCCCTTGTACAACTCGATACCGAAATGAAACATTATTTGCTCTACACAAAGTAAAAATCATTGAACCTACGAATGAACCGAGATTCGTTATCGAATATTACTTTCGTAATTCCTCGTTAATATTATTTCATCCTATCGTTTGATAACTATTTTCCTTTCCTGCAACGTACGGTTTCGAGATAAATATATAACGTCCTTGTTACATAAAAATCTATAAAATTCTAGATACCTGCACCATCTCGCGCAAACAAAAAGGAATAATTACGGACAAAACTACAGCCTCAAACTATTTTTCCCTCCCTTTTTTTTCATCTCCTTTGAGAGAGCGAGCGCGGCTAAAAAGGAAAAAAAAACTGTCGCGTGTCATTCATTTTATAACCATGTCCGCAATTCTAATAACGAAAAGGTATATCAATTTCGCCGTGGAAAAGACGGCGAGTTAGGAGAGATTTTTCGCGTGTACATGGCAGTTGAAAATCATTAAACGTCCGCTCACGCGCTAGCCTTGCGCAACTTTTTGTCCCCTTTTGTCTAGTCGTATCGGAGTGTGAATGAGCAGCTCTTTCTCTCTCGCTCTCCGTAATCAATACTGCGATTGTACCAACGGGCTTTGTTAAAGTGCTCTTGCTCCGACAGCGAATTGTGGCGCGTGGTGCCTTTTTCCAAAACAAAAAAAAATTATATATATGTACGTGTCCCTTACACTGAAATGCCATTTTTGAAGTGGATAATAGCTTTGCGCGAATGGCTTGTACACGTTCGCTGAAGCTTTGGAATTTATAGCGATCGATTGTATACCTATGTGTGCATGTGTGTATTGGGTTATATCGGGGTTGGCGTGATGAAGTTTTTTTCGAGGATTCGAATATTAAAGACTCAAGCGAGTGACGAAGTATGTCGATGAAGAAATGATTTGACATTTGGGGATTTTTTTTATGCGATAACGCGGACTATTCGGCAGCAATATCTTTTGTGTGCGTTTCAAAAAACAAAAAAAAACAAAAAAAAACTTTATTATTTTCTTTTTTCTTGAAACAATGCCACTGTCAAGAATCTTCCGGAATCTTCGCTATATACTTTCTGAACAAATTCTTATTGTTATTTTTAATTAAGTGTATTTTTTACCTTTATTGACCGTAAAGTACATTTCTATACTTTTTTTTAACTAATAGTTGCTAATAAAAAAACATCCAACATAATAAAATTAATTTTAATATCCTTCGAGTTTATACGATAAAAAAACATGCTTGTCTCGTTCATCTCGAATCCGCGTTAAACAATACACTAATTGCCCGATCATCCCTCGAAATTATCCACTAAAGTGTCAGAGTAATTAACGCAAGAAAACAAAAAGCATCCCTGCCTGCGTCCTGCTGTTTTCGAAATGTCTATATAGACGGAGAGCGTCGTCAAGCGCGTCGAATAATTTGCGCGATCTCTCGACGGGATCCTTTTGTGCTCCGTCGCCATTTTCGCGACTCTTAACTATACTTGGCGGCGATGACGACGACTGCATATATACACGGACGCGCCGCGGGGAAAATTAAGGCTTTCCCGCATATTATCCGCCGTGTGTGTGTGCGTGTGTGTGTTGGGCGGTGAAGGTCGCGCCGAGCGTGACTTTTTCTCCTCTCTTCGCGTATGTACTTGCTTATACTTTAATTTCCCTTTTCTTTTCTCTCTTTTAGATTTTCTTAAAGATAGAGCTGAGACGAGTCGTGTGCGGCCGCTTTTCCTTTTTTTTTCTCTCTCTCTCGCTCTCCCCCCGATAATATAATCTCGCGTTTAGGAGCCTTTGTTTTTCGCACGGATGACTGATGAAAAAGTCTTACAGCGAGCTGCAATTGTCGTTTTTCTCCGCTTCTTTTCAAAGGGACTTTAATGACGGACAAGAGCACCGTAGATGAGCGCGAAAGAAATCTTAACAAGGTCTTGCTGCCGTACTTGATATCCACTTAAGATTAAATTCTTTTTGTTGATTCAAGTCACCGTCGCTTAAATTTACACTTGAGATTTCGTATATATAGGAATGAAAAGCACGGAATTTAATTATAATATGTCTCCTCTTCATCTGGGAAAGTGATATCGATAAATTTCACTTCCTTTTAGGAGGATTGCACCTATAGAAGCAACGGCGCCAAGAAACGCTCGATATCGTTACCATCCGACAGGGAAAGAAACCATTACTTATCTAGATTTAACTGACACTTGTTTTGACAGCTGTCAAACACGAAATTGGGGAAACCGACTGACGATATAATTGAGAAGATCGTAAATACGAAAAGACAAAATGGGGCAAAAAAGTTCACCTTCCGTATATGTATATATAACGGATCGCAATAAAAATAGATCCTTGAAATCTTTTAACAAACTTACTGCACTCCTTTCATAAAATTCCTTCTATACAGGAAAAGAATATAAAAAAGAAAATGTCTTTGATTACGAATAATAAAAAGAAAAATGAGATCTCAAACTCTGCCGGCTCTTGGTTCATTACTATTCGCGAATAAATCTACAACATTAACCAGAAACGCGCGAGAGCGAGAGAGAGAGAGAGAGAGAGAGAGAGAGAGAGCGGCAAATCAGTCATGCCACATCGAATTCTTCTACCGCGCGGTCTAAATCAACGACGGTCCAGCAGCAGAAGCAGCAGCGTCGGCGTCGGAGTGCACGAAATTCCAGGCTCTCCGCTGCAAGGAATCTGCAGCAGTAGGCCGACGAAACAAACGACGCTGGGAGCACGTGACCGCGCGCAAGAGGACGTAGGATGAAACCGCGCTGTATATATACACCACATATATGCAGACGAGCCAAAGGTCAGTTGCGTGTCCATGTGTGTGTGTAGTGTGTGTACGCGGCGGCGGCAAGATCAATTACGGTCGTATACACGTGTGTGTATGTATGTGCCGGAAGACACGGTTCTACACACATAGACCATGGGGGCGATGTTTCGTATCGTATACCAATAATTTGTCTCGCTTTTGTGCGATGCACACGTGCGGTGGTTTTAAGCACTTGGGCCGTTCAAGAGCATCTCTATAAAAGTGTAGGTAATTTTCACTGAAGGTGGTTGGACAAACGCTGAGAATAGAGATGTCGAATGAGATTTTTACAGGCAAGTATATCACAAACGTACAAAGTTAGAACTACAATTAGCACATTTTTTAACTAGCTACATTTATTGATGTATAACTGCTTTGTTATTGCAGCGACTGGATATTCAATGTTTGTTTTAGCTGGTCGCACTGCACTCGGACAACGTATATGCCTTTTCTATAAAAACGTATATATTAATCTAATAAAGCTTCAAACTCGCTTAATATCTTACCAAGATTTCTTTTACAATATCATAACATTTTTATAAATCGGTATTTTTTCAATTTATCAATTTAACGAAACTATCTGATAAATAAAAAAATTGCATACATTCCACGAAAAAAAATACTCTGTCAACAACATTCTTAGTTTTCATTACAGTAGTTAAGTAGTTTTCCGTCGCTACAATTATATTCCATAAAATTACCTCATCATGCAAATTTCTTTTGGTAACAAAGTTACCAATCAAAAGTTTCGAATGAAATATTCATTTATTGGAGTCGAGCTCGAGTCTGACTAGCTTCGAGGCGAAATGTTCACTTCAAAAACATGACTTAGGGATATAATAGGGATTTCACAAATAATTAACTAATCAATTCTCTACTCTGTTTTTTCGAATTACTATTGCATTGTTATATTTCTATATGCTCGATATACAACGTAATGCGTCTCAATAAGCATTTTCATTCTGAATTGTAGAAAAAGTCACTGGCTGTACGTCATATTTAAGTAAATAAACGCATTAAGTGGCAAGAAAGGGTTAAGTAGTACGAGTCAAGAACAGTGCGACAGCCATACCAAACTTTCTAAAATCAATTTTGCTCAATACTACACAGCCAAACAAATTAAAAACTGTGGCACTTATACATAAAATTGCAGGATAAAAATATTTTTTCACATAGTTGAACGGGAATACCAAAAGTGTCGCAGAAGTACGACGAAAAACTATATCCGTGATCCGGCAATCCACTTATACCGATTAGCAATAACCCAATAAAACATATTCCCTACAAGCTCTATATCCTGTTGTTAAAACAAGATATATGGAATCCATAGATATTACGCGAAACAAATGTATATATTTACGTTCAGTAATACTCCAAATACGAATATCCAACTTCCTCACTCCCGACGTAAACCAGACAACCCGCGAAGAAACAAAAAAAAACATAGCCACTCTATACCAACGACGAAAGAATAGAATTTTTCATCCCCCAATATCGAGAGACGATCAACGTCCACTCACCTCTTCGCGTCATCAATCTACACATCGCATACATATATTCTCGTGCACTCGCATATATACGGCCGCGAGAAAAGAAAATCGTTACTCCGTGAACTTGAATATACATATATGTGCACATGGACGCCGGGGCGGCAACATTATAGCAATGGGTATATATACAGGCTGTAAAGTAGCAGTCAGGGTCAGGACGGCAATGCGCTCGCTCGATTTTCCCGATTGAAGAAAGACAAAGACACCGCGAGGAGCCGCATCGCTATTACAACGTATACATGTAGTTGGGTAATAACTTGTGTGCGCTATACAACCCGTAAGCTATCGAGAAAGACTTAGAAGAGCTCAAGGTCACTGGCTTAATTTCCTAATTAACAGGTGGATTTCTTGCGATTCTGCTTACAATATGACAGAGTAATCATCTTTTCCACTACTTGCGCGTGTGTGCGTATATATTCTTTATATGGGATGTAAACGTGGTATAAAGTGAGAATTCGGGATGATGAATGTCGCCTATCGCGCGTGCGAGTCTTCTTGGCTGATTTCGTGGCCTCGACGGACTGAGAGAGAAACTCAGTGGAGAAGAAGAAAGATTAGGCAAAGGATGGATCAAGGCAGAATGAATTTTCGCTCTGAAGCGTATAGAACGCTTCGATGCTTTAAAATATTGCATTTGTAAGGCTGTTATAGTTTTGAACTGGATCGATATAGAAATTATTTAAAAAGTTTTCATTGATTTTTCTTAAGAATACAAAAGTTTGGGATACCTAAATGAGGGACCATCGAAACGATGCACTTGCATCATTAGAAATATGTCGTGTGTTGTGATTGAGTAGAAGCACGTGTATGTTGTGACAGACAATAGTACTTTTTGAAACAAGGGCGTAAAAGTACTTTTCTCGCTTCGCTCGGGTGAAAAACGTCCCATGCGTTAGAAAACCAACTTAACCACCAGTGTCGAACAATATTTTATACCACGAGTGCCTATAAAAATCGTGTCAAACTTGCGATTTTTAAGTTACAGTGGTATAAAATTCTATTTCTATGCAGCGGGTGTAAAATAGGCGATTCGCGCTCTGTTTTGCGGGCGTAAAATGAAGAATTTATTTTACGCCCCAGGAGATGAAAACCCCGAATTTTACGCCCGAAGAACAGAGTAAGAAGTACGTATTCACTGTATCGAACTAGAGTACAAAATTATTTAATCGCACCCTTTATCTAAAGTACAAATAAAATTATTTTTCTAAAGAAAATCATTTTTATTCCTTAAATAATGAAATACCCTCCCCCAGTCTCCTCGATCCCATGATTACGATGATAATCTTTTGACTCGCCACTTTCCAACGAATCAATTAACAGGAAGATACAATGTAGTTTATTATTACCTGCGAGAGGCGGACCCATGAGATTGGCGATGCCCTGGACGAGGAGCAGTAGTCCGTAGGCGTTGGTGAACCTCTCGAGGGTGATGGCCTCGACGAGGATGATGCTGGTGAGGCTATAGTTGGCGGCGATGAAGAAGCCGAAGGCACCGGCAATCGCGCTCAGCAGGTAGTAGCACTTGATCGCCATTGGTATTAGTGCGGTGAATGCCCCGCACAGAGTCATGCACACCGCGTACACCATCGACGCATTCACCCATGCTCGGTCGCCCGCCCATCCTAGCAATATCTGCAGCCGTGGACAAGACCCAAATTATTTTTGTTAACTGTCTCGTGACTAGTTTTTTTATTTTATTTAATCACAATTTATTTGGATGAAGACTACAAGGGGGAAGTTCATTCAAGTAGAGTTTAATGGAAATCTAGTAAATGTTTGTACTATCGAGTATTGTATTATTTTGGATTTTGAATGCTCTACAACCGTATCAGATTACGCGAAACTTAATCCAGAGCAGAGCAGGTTCTTTTTCATATTTGTTAGACCTGCAAGACTTATTTTAAATAGTCATATGCTATTGCTATATTTACGTAGGTTGAATTTTACAGGGAATAGCGAGGGTTTATCCGTTATGTTGCATAAATCGTATCTTATATATTGATGTTGAAATGTTGAGTATCGAAAGCTTTTTGATTAAATGCTTTTGGATGAGGCTTTTATTTTGTGGCTGAAATATCATAAACCTCATGCCGTAATTATGGAAGTTATTATTACGTATCATCTTTAAGAAATTTCTTCTATCATATCTATAAGAAATTTTAAAGCTTCATTAAAATTTCTTATAGATATGAAAGAACACATATCAATTCAAAAAAGGTTGACAAATTATGTTCTAAATTTAAAATGCTGAAAGCGTTTCATATAATGTATTATAATTATATTTTTATTCCAATACACATACAGAGATCAATTGTACAACTGCTATACACAAACGTTTAATTAATTTTTAGTCTGACATAAAAATAAATAATAAAGCATTGTAGAGCAATAATGTTGAAATCTAAAATTTAAAGTCGTATGAATTAATAATTCGCTATTGTCACAGTTATTTCCATTGAAAATTGGCCACAATTATATCTACTTAAGGCAATCAGGTATACTACTGTATTTATTAGTCGGTTGCAATGGCACAGAAAGAAAAATTCTGCTCTTGTCACTGTAATCATGGCATTTGTCAAACAATCTCTTTCAATGCCATTACTTCTCCATACAATTCTAAATCGTTTCTTTCGAACAGTGGTCCACACCAAATGGTCGCAAGAACTCATCTACATAATACTAGTATCACGATAGACAAATAAAGTAAAATGATTCTCGACAAATTTCAGTTAGAGAATCGATTACCACGCGAAACTGAGTCATCATCATCATCACGAAGCAATGCAATGGCAACTTCTAATCAAGATACGCGAACGATAAGCGGCACACTGCACGAGACGATGCGTCGCATATATATACACAATGTGCAGCAGCAAACCCGTATATATAGTTTTCTCGCGCGCGCGGTCGAACGCGGCTGGCATGAAATGAACGCGACCATCGCACACCCACACACACATCCCAGGAGTCGCGCGCGAATCCGATTAGTCGCGCCTATATGCGTATACTGTATCATCTATACCCACACACACAGACACAGAAGCGGTACATATACAAAGAAATCTCTCCCCCACTTTACAGATTCAGGTCAAAGTCAAGAAAGTCGATGTGCGCCATTGTCAGACGAAGGTGTGGGAGGAGATAGGAAAAGGAACCGCGATAAGCGACCCGTTGCACTTTTAACTAAGTGTCGTTAACAGTTGTACCTATTCGCGGTATACGAGGTACTTCATTTACTACGATTATTTAAGAATTTCACGGGGGGGGGGGGCGGTTGTGGCT